>OU015495.1:147371367-147406367 GCA_907164885.2 Dolomedes plantarius
TCAAAACCATTATATAATCTTATTTTGTATTTGAGCATCACCTGGATAAATGTGATCTATCAGTTCCTATTCTTAAAAAACTTCCATCTCAATTAGTCTAGCGGTTAAATTGTATCTTTTACTGTATTTTTTTAGTCAATTTATTTCGTTGTTATGCACAAAATTAAAGTATCACAAAAAGAAAAGAAATCTCGTGATCAGCACTTTATAAATTAACTTGCAAGAATTAATATTTAAAAATTCACCAAAAATCAGAAAATGGAGGTAAAGATTCGAAAAAGATATCATTTTAAAGGAATTTTTATGATCTTTCTCATGATGTAAATTTTATAACCCTCAGATTATTATTTTAAATGCAAACTAAGAAAAAGTTACAAAAACAACTTGAAAGTTTAATCTAAAAAATCTAAGAAGAATTTTTCAAAAATCTTTCTTAGTGCACCCGTACACTATAAGAAGAATCGCCATGCAAAATTTCATCCCTTTAGGTCCAGCGGTTTGGTCTGTGTGTTATCTATCAGTCAGTCAGTCAGTCAGTCACGGAACTGTTTTCTATACAGGGTGTCCGGGCTAAAGGTATCCAAAAGTTATGGCCTATTTTTACGGAACTACCCATTTAAATTTTTTAAAAATTATTAAAAAAAAGGAAATCTTACCAAGTTTTAATATCAATCATAAGTTTCGATCATAGTATCATATATTTCAATGTGTGCACCTTTTGTAGCATCAAAAACGTCTAAATGGTAATCGAGTTCTCTCCAAGTGTTTCTTACCATATCAGGAGTTGTTACAAAAATTGCTTTAATGATACACTTCTTCAACTCATCCATAGTTTAATTTTTCGGTTTATACACAGCGGATTTAAGGAATCCCCAAGCAAAAAAGTCTAAAAACTCCTCACATGCTACGAAACACTTGGAGAAAACTGGATTACCATTTAGACGTTAGTCGTGCTACAAAAGGTGCACACATCGAAATCTATGATACTATGATCGAAATCTATGATTGATATTAAAACTTGGAGAGATGTTCTTTCTATTTAAATAACTTTTTAAAAATTTTAATGGGTAGTTCCGGAAAAATAAATCGTAACTTTTGGATACTTTTAGCCCGGTGTTTTTTTTTAAATTTAGTATTTAATCAAATGTAACAAAAAAAAAAATTGTTGCATTACCAAGGAAACCAAGTGGCCGTCCTCGAAACATTGAAGCACCTGAAAATGTTCAACGAGTCCGCAAATAGTGAGGGAGTGTCCACCATTCCCCCAGTGATGACCAACAGAGTGATAGAAAACTTTAGAGAACGGCTTCAGCAGTGCATCGCAAATAACTGGTGTCCCCTGAATGATGTTATTTTCGAAACCTAGTGGGAAAAAAATCTAGATTATAAGTACTTTTCTGCAAACTGTTTCGTTCGTTTTTATTACCCTTTGAAAAATGTGGGAGTCCATACTGCCGCACCCTGTATGAATCACGGCACCACACAGCATGCGAGATGTTGGTGAATACAAAATTATCTTTTCCTTCTTTTGGACGGTTCGGCAACTCACAGACCATTTTCTCTTCTTTGAACCATCGTAATCTTTCTGAAAAATCTTTGAACCGACAGTAATTTTTTTAGAAAAGCAGCATATCTTCTCGAAGATGTACATTCAAAGTTATCACTGCTTAATAAGACCTCAACCGTCAGTATAAGCATGTATCATATTTGCAGTACAATATTTTAATGTAGTGAAATAGGGTGCTTGTAATTCTAACCAAAATCGTAATAAATACGTAGTATATATTGCTTTCACGGACCACTCCTAGCAGTTAGAAATACACTGCTGGCCACCCAAATTGCAACACCAAGAAAGACAAGAGATATTACAACAAAATTTATTTTGTAGATAACATGTTGACCAAGTATCAAATGATTAAATTTATAGACTTCTGTGAAGTGTGGTTCCTGCCAAAATCAGTAGCCAGAGTAGCCGCCATTGTTGGAGATCACCGCTGCCACACGCCTCGGCATTGATTCAAAGAGACTTTGGATGAGTTCTTGGGGTACAGCAGACCAAGCAGCTTCCACACGTTGCCAAAGTTGATCTGCTGTGGCAGCTGGGGATGGAATCTGGGTCAATCGTAGAGCAACCATGGACCACATGTTTTCTATCGGTGAAAGATCCGGAGAGCGAGGTGGCCAGGGAAGCAATTCAATCTGGCGATTGACGAAGAACCGTTGGACAATGCGTGCCACGTGTGGTCGCGCATTATCCTGTTGAAATATGTGTGTGGGCAAGCCCTGAAGTTAAGGAAGGACAACTGGCTCCAACACCTCGGAGATGTAGCGCTGGCTGTTTAAAGTACCGGCAATGTGTACTAGAGGTGTGCGAGAGTGATATCCAATACCGCCCGATACCATAATAACCGGTGCAGGACCAGTGTGGCGGTGCATAACGCAGCTGTTCAGCATCTTCTTTTCACGGTGTCTCCAGACTCGAATGCGACCATCGTGGTGTTGCAGACAGGAGCGTGACTCGTCAGTAAAGACAATTTCATTCCATTCTGCCGTCCACATCCTTCTGTCATCGCACCATTGGCGGCGGAGACGTCTGTGGTTCTGCGTCAAGGGTAGACAAAGCAATGGACGTCTTGCGGACAGACCACTCTGCTGTAAACGGCGTCGAATGGTACGCGCAGACACTGGATGATGCGTTACAGACTGCATGTGCTGTGCTATGGTTCGTGATGTGACTGAGCGATCCGTCACTGACATGCGCACAATTTGCCTGTCATCACGTAAAGTGGTGCGCTGAGGTGGATGCGATCGAACACGCCGGTCCGTCGTACCCTCCTGCATCCAACGATCACATATCCGCATTACAGTTGTTTGGTTTCGTCCAACACGACTACCGATTTCCCTGAAAGATAATCCACAATCTCGGTAGGTCACTATCCTTCCTCTGTCGAACTCGGATACTTGATCAAAAGATGATCGCTGTTTTCGACGAGGCATAATTGATCGTTTTTTTTTGAAAAAACCACAAGAAAAACACAATTGCCGAACTTGAAATCGTCGAAATCTCCAAGCCTTAAATAGCGCTTTGAAGTGGCGCCACAGGCGCGCGTGATGTGCGTCTGCGCTGAAATTCTAATCATTTGCATATCTCACCTCCGATAATGCATGTTGCAAATTTCATGTTATTTGCATGTTTCCTTCAGGGTGTTGCATTTACAGTGGCCAGCAGTGTAGTTCCCTTTTATTATCAAAGCAAAATACAGGAACTATAAAAGGGCCCATAATTATATCTTTGTCAACGTTTAGCAGAAATAGAGAAGCTGAAAAAAAAACCTCCTGCTTTAGGTATAGAAAATAAGTTTCTTTGACAAAATATTTACTCTCCTCATCTCCAGACAAAGAAGTTTCTGGTTTTGATCCGTTTTATTAACTACACTAGTTATAAAAAAATTAAGGAAAAATCACAAAATGAGGGATAACTCGTTCAAAACTAGGCCAATCTGTTTCAAATTTGAATATGTTGTTAAGTAAAAGGTGCTGAACAATACTGCATCATGCAAAATAGTGGCGCTGCAGTCGGAATACGTCATTTGCGAGGAGCATAAAAGTGCATGTCTCAGAGCAAGGCGGCAATCGTCGCTGTGAGGCTGAGATTAGACATCTGGCATAGCCAAATTGTATCAATGACCTCCAGGCATCATTTGACGTAAGAAATGCGATGGCGAGTTATTCAGAGACTAGAGGCAGGACAAAGTCAGACAGAAGTGGCCAGATGGCTAAATGTGAGTCCGTCTGTAGTTAATAGACTTTTTTTTTAAATTAAAAAAATACACAAAAATTCCCGTGTACCACAAAGTATCACACGGGACTTACAGAGGTAAGTATAAAACACTAAGGAAACATAAGAAACAGACAAAATAAAACAAATAAAAGAAACTAAGAAGAATTACAAATATTTACAATAAATTTACAAAATAAGCCGAAAGCACACTTCCCAGAAACGAGCAGAAAGAAATTGGGAGGTCAGTTAATATTTAAGTCCTTAAGAGCCAATTTAAAAATATTTCTCTCCCTGCGGTACTTCGAACAAAAAAACAGAACATGTTCAGCATTTTCCTCGCCACCAACGCTGCAGTCACAGGGGGTTGCCGAACACAATTTGAATCTACTCAAATAGCTGTTAAAATTTCCATGTCCTGTGAGGAACTGAGTCAATTTGTAGTTAGCAAATAAGTGATGGCAAGAGAGTCTCATTCTAATGGACGGGAAAAATTTCTTGGTTAAACTACCATTATTTGAGCTGACGTATTCTTGGTTCCATGACTCCACCATACTCTCAAACATGACCTTCTTAAAAAAAGATTTGGGAATATTGACACTAATGTCAATTTCACGCCTTGTGGCGGACTTGGCAAGGAAGTCGGCTCGCTCGTTACCAAAGATACCAGTATGCCCACGAACAAAAGCAAAGATTTAGACTTTGGCAACAATTTCCAACCATGGATTCGTCATCCAGGAGGTTCAGCTAAGGACGGCCATTCGCTACGACGAGTGCCGATGACCGATATTTGTCATTATGCGCACGAAGGAATAGAACCGCAACTCCGTCTGAACTCAGATCGCTGCAAGCTCCGGAAGGTTGGTATCAACGTCAACCGTGCGTAGAAGGCTTCACGAAGGTGGTCATTTTGCAAGGCGACCAGCCATCTGCGTCCCGTTAACGTCACGCCTTAGGCGGGAACGTTTGCATGTCCACTGGACACGTCAACATGTCCACTGGACACGTGATCAATGGAGGGCTGTTCTCTTTACGGATGAGTCCAGGTTTAGCCTCCAAAGCGATAATAGGCGAATTTTGATTTGCAGAGAACCTGGAACTCGTTTTCATCCATCACACATCCGTGAAAGCGATGCATACGGATCAGGCAGTGCCTGTGTTTGGGGTGGTATCTCTTTGGGTGGACGCACAGACCTCAATGTCTTTCCCTGTGGAAATGTGAATGTTCACACCTATAGAGATGACATCCTTGATGCTTATGTGCGTCCTTATGCAGGGCAATAGGTGATGCTTTCGTGCTACAGGACGATAACTCGAGACCGCACAGGGCTCGCATCGCGGATGCTTATCTTGACTAGGAAACAATTCAGCGCATGGAGTGGCCAGCTCGATCATCGGACCTGAATCCTATCGAGCATGTTTGGGACGCTTTAGGACGACGTATAGCTGCCCTCAATCCTCCTCCTAGGACCCTAGCCACGCTTTCAACTGCTTTGCAAGAGCAATGGCTCTCTCTTCCTACCGAACTCATAGACCGCATAATTGACAGCATCACACATCGCTGTATGTGCTGTATTGCTTCTCGGGGTGATCATACGCCATATTTTAGGTACTTTTCCTATACCAAACTGACATATTCAATTTGTTCATTGTATACATATGCTAGTTTCTATAACACCATAATTGTCTGGCGATTTCTTTTTATTCTATTTTATACCTACCTATGTGTTGTATAATGTGTATAAGTTTCATTAAATTCCACGCGTAACTTTTTGAGTAATCGCTATTTTTGTGACTTTTCCTTAATTTTTGATAACCAGTGTATTTCGGAAGATATTTTGAATATGAAAGGCTGAATACCTCATCTACAGACTTTCAAATATGATTAAAAAATATTTCTGTGGAGTTATGGCAGATGTTGATATGTCCGAAAAATTCAATTTTATGTTTTAAGTTGATATGGCACAGTAAAAATTGGCTCTTTAATGGGCCAAAAGCTGGTAGTGGAATAATGAAAAAATACTAAGTAAATCGTAATTTGGCAAAAGTTGATGATTTCTTTTTTTCTCAACCCACCCCAAAATTTTAGTCCCTAATTGAAAAAAATATTTTCACTGAAGACCAGGCATATGCTTGAGGTTGAATATGAATATTAACTAAAGAATATTTGGATTGAAAACTTGATTGAGCGATTTTATATTTCCCAACAAAAGTTTCTTTTTTAATTTGCCGAAAATGTGAAAAAAATGACATATCAACATCTGCCATAACGCCACAGATTTTTCATGTACATTATGCTTACTATTTGAGTAGACTGTTGATTGTGATGTTTGTCATCAAAAATTGTTATTCAACGAATAAAGACTTTTGAGATTTCCTATTCAATATTTTCAAATTTAGTAATTGTGTTACCTTGGGTGAAATTGCTCTGGAAGAAATTCTTTTACAGCAGCTGAATTGACGCATTAAGTAAATGCAATTAATTTTATCAGTTAGCAAGAGTTAGGAAAATTAAGTGCATTGTTTGAGTCTTGTATACAAGCACTCTTATTGCAAAAAAAGAAGAAAAAATCATTAAGCGTGAGTGTATCTGCGCGGAGGACAGAAACATTTGGACCTTTATGGTCTGATTCAAGTCATTAAAGTTAAGGAAAGTGATAACATATTTTGTCTTTTTCTTGGAGTTTATCCAAATTAGTTCAACAGGATTTACTAGGATTGTGTTTAGTTTCCGAAAAAAAAAATCTAGGATTATGTTAAGTATATTAACGTATGACTAAACTATCTCATAATGAGCAAATTTCTAATTTGAATAAAACTATAACACGAAGAAGAAAAGGATTAAGGTTTAGTGCATACAGTCTTACACACACATAACATAAATAAATACACTAATACGTAAAATAGCCCGCTAAATTCATGTTCAATAGATCCTAACACTTTGAAAACTTGAAGTTACAGTTTTATATTATGATAAAATCTTAGATTTGAATTATTTGTACAATTTCAAGACACATGACAATAAGGGCAATTCAACTCATTCTGTATATTAGATCATTTGAAAAACCTTCCCTCACTTTTTCAACGGCGAGTGCGACTTTGCCAACCGATATCAGTGAATCAAATGTGAACTAGGAAGTGAAATATCAAATGAATCATTGAAGTATTATCTTTTTTAAATATTATTAAACGGAGGCGTTGATTCGCGATCACTGGAGCAATTTCGCCACATGTCTAATTCACTAATAGTCCGCGACATCCGGAATTATGCAATAAACAACGTGCTTTTTTATTTCAGAGTAACTAATTTATCTAACAATTTCGCTTCTTTTTTCTGGATAAAACTTTGCATGTTAATGTACTTTAACTATCGTTAAACTATTGTATTTATATTCCGAGATTTTCTACTCAATTTCAACAATATTTCATCAATTGTCTTTATTTAGCCTAGAAGTACTTGAAAATTGTTACTTAACTCAAAGACACCCTTAGAACCAGTATTTTTTAAATGCACCGATAAATGTTTCCTTTTTATCTATAAAATTATGTTTTTGCCACCTAATATGGTGGCAACACTTGAGATGTTAGTGGCATAACGCAAAGTGATCCCTATGAAAGAGTGCACATCTAGACAGTAATTTGCAAAAATAACAAAATGCAGCTGCTCTACAATATGCAGGTCAGCGAGAGATAATGGGACTATGATTTAGTTACTCCAATATTTAATCAGCTCTAGAACAAGACACTTGAATGCCGCTGTAATGGTAACTCGAAACTAAATAGTTCAGTCGAAGATGGCGGGTCTTCTTTACAAGCAACTGTACAACGGACGAAACTAATTGAACAAACACTCTATTATGCAGTTGAAGCGAGCGAGGAGGTTAAAATGTGAAGATGTTTGAATTTTATTTGATTTCGTACTAGATTTGTTCATTTGAAGGAATCTCGTACATGTGTTTCCCATTAGGGAATTGGATAATGAAAGTCGAAATTATGTTGATGCACAGCTCTCAAAGATATCCATAAGCTTACAAAACACTTTTGTAATGACAGAATGAAGTTAAACTCGCGCAAAGTTTTAAAGCAGTGATTCTCAACCACTGTGCCACGGCACTTTAGTGTGCTGCGAGATTCTTGAAGTGTGCCGCTACCGCGAATACCCATACATAAGCGACGTCAGACAAGTAGTTCAATCAGTTCTACCTTCCTAGCGGGGACTGTCTGAATCAATGCGTATGACTATTACAGTTCTGGACTTTTAAATAAATAAATATATATATATATATATATATATATATATATATATATATATATATATATATATATATATAAATATAACTTTAAGAGCCAACGTTGCCCCCATTGCCCCCCCCCAAAAAAAAAAAAATCTCTGGACTGGAGTCACCCCTGAATGAGAGAAGCATTATCATTTTTACGCCCAAATATAAAAGAAGTTATCAAAAAACAACAAGCTTCAATTTCGCATTAAATGTAATTTGTAGTTAATTAAACATTTTTTCTACTTTATAATGCAATTTCATTTTATATTTCAATAAAAATGATTTCGTATGCAATTTTTACAAAATATAATATCGGTACAGCAATCAATTATCCAAGTAAGATTCTTCTAAATTTATCTTATTATTAGTGTGCCGCCAAAGTTTAAAATCACTAAAAGTAAACCTTGACGAAAAAAGTTTGCGAATCACTGTTTTAAAGTATTATGTTTTTAGATACATGTGGACCACCTGCTAGGGTCGGGATATATATATATATATATATATATATACATACACAGTGGTACCTCGACTCACTTTACGAGTGTCTCGACGTTCGAGATTTTCGAGATACGAGCATTCTCTCGGTAGATTTATTGCTTCGAGTTAAGAGCTAAAATTCGGGTTACGAGCATCCTTCAGATATCCCACCGCTAGTTTGAGCAGCGAATGCCATGTTACGTGCTCATCAAATGAGAACACAAGAAGCAAATAATATTTACAACCTTTATCAACAATTATTATACAATTGTATAATATTATACTGAGACTACTATCCAGTCTTCTTAAACTGAGAGATTGGATTCTGAGAAAACGTTCTTCGGATTCTCAGAAAGAAGAATCTGGACATTACAGCCACAGTGAACAATGCAACAATCTCCCAACTTCCGTATCTCACTCGTTCACTTTAAGAGAGTAGCTGGTAATAAAAGCGAAAGTGAGGAAAGCGGAGCGAAAAGATAAAAAATCAACGAATAAGATTTAATTTTTCAGTTCAACCTTTCTCCTCCTCTTCCATCAGCTTCTTCAAGTCTTATCTCCAAGGTAAATGTTGTACATTACACTTAATAAAACAAATTTATTGCAGTACATTCTACTTTATTGCGCTGTTATACAATGTTCGTCGTTTATAAGCACGTTTTTCTTATTTAAAATCATGTAACAAAAGAATTGCGGTGTTTTGGGGGAGCCCGGAACGAATTAATTGCATTTCCATTCATTTCAATGGGGAAAATTGATTCGAGATACGAGTATTTCGAGTTACGAGCTAAGTCATGGAACGAATTAAACTCGTAAGTCGATGTACCACTATATATATATATATATATATATATATATATATATATATATATATATATATATATATATATATATATATATATTAAAAAATATGTATCCAGTAAATTTCGGGGAAAAATATGACTGTTTTGGAATGAATTGTCCTACAGTGAAACAATGTTGCCGATATCAAGGCCTTTAAATCGTTTTCTCTCTAGATATGAAATCGCACTTAGATGTGTCAAATTTAAGACAGTTTTATTGTACGTCTTTTCATTGTGATACGAGGTTTACGAAATATAATGTTTATGATTTAAACGCCAATGCAATCGGGACGAACAAATTTGAAACTATTATTTTAGCAGACACGTCAATAAAATTTAGGCATATCGAAGAAAATTGTCTGGAGTGAATATTTAGTTGAGGTAGTATCAATTTAAATCGCTTTAAGAAATTATATATTTCTTTATATATAGTTGTTTTATGAAACCGAAAAATGTTAGATCAATCGGATGAACTTAATATCTGAAAGGAAAAAGAGGAGTGAGGCATATTTGTGAGAATGTGAGTAATTTCAGGTATGAAGTAAAAACGAACAAGGTTGGTTCTTTAAGAAAATATTAAAACAGTTAACATGCTAATGGATAATATTAATTAATGAGTGTGGCATCTGATCTTCCCCAGTCCTTAGTTATTTCATCTGCTTCTTTATTAGAGAAAGGGAAACTGTTTTTCTTCTTTGTTTTCAAACAGATTATTCGATCTTTCGCCTTTGTGATTGAACTCCATTAGAGGGTCGTGAGAAAATTCTGCTTTAAATTCGTGAACATTGCAATAGCTCTTCGTGATCATACTTTGAGTAGTGGTATCTAACAAAGCGAACAGCCATAAGCTGCAACATTGCAAAAAAGTTTTGTAAATAGTCGCAGAGAAGTTTCTAAAACATGTTAAAACTGGAGCGAATGCAGCAAATTTTCACTAATTTTGAGAATTTGTTATTTAATTTTAACCTTTTCATGATACATTGACATTGACATGGTACATTAAGGAGGCATCGAAGAGCACAGCTCCATATCCTCAGTAAGGATAATTTTGTGTGGCTATATTTCCGTTATCAGGGTTAAAGGAAAAGTGTTGAAGTTGAAACTATATATATATATATATATGTGTGTGTGTGTGTGTGTGTGTGTGATATTTGCAAAGGAAGATGATGAACTCGCAGGGGGAAACTTTAGATTAACTTAGGTAGACGTATCTGTAGAAGTGAAAATAGTGTAATTCCCCACGGTGTGTGGACAATAAAGAATGTATCATAAAGGATGCAGAGGCAGGGGTAAATACAGGATTGTAAAACAATAAAAAAATAGAAGAATAGCTGTCGGTGTGGCCAGTGATAGCGATCTGAAGTTTATATTTTACAAGATGGATGGTCGTTATTTTATGGCCCACAGTAAAAACGTCAGAGGAGAAGAATCAAAGTTGTTTTACAAAATAAACGTATGTGGGGGAGGTACTACATAGCCTATGGACAGAGGCGGTATAATAAAGGACCAATTAGGGATAGGAACCACTGAAGGAGAAACAGCCCACTGCCCAATGAAAGTGAGGGGCGTGCTAGAATGGCCCCCTGTAAACGGACAACAGCTTCGCTAAGGACGGAAGGAATCAAAAAAAAAAAAAAAAAAAGAAGAAGGAGACGGTCTTTAGATTGGGTTCCTGAGAGTTAGATGTCGGAGGCTCTCGTCTGCCTCATAGCCGTGGAGAAGTGCCAATATACCGCCAACGTTTTCATACACTGGAGATGATACTGGGTCCCGGTCGCCGATGCTACGATCATCGTTGCATACATCCGTTATAGTAAGTGCCTCCCCGTTAGATTCTAAAAATCATATTTGACTCTATAGTTTGCCTCTGCTTCTGGGTATTGTACGTCAAAATTGTTAATATAAAACTGATTGTAATACTATAGCTCTGACATGTTAATTGAAATTTGGGTTATCTAATAAATGTATGTGTAAGGTCAATGCGTTGTATTCGTTGCTTATTCCAACCCTTGCATGCAGGCTTCTAGGTGATTCACTCCTATAGTATCCAACGGATGGAGAGGAGCACATGCATCGCGATTGCTGATAAACACTGTCCTTTTTTATTGTTTAGAGTTACTTTCTTGCTGGACATCTTAGAGTGCCTAAAAAAGTTGAGCGGCACATAGTTCTCGGAAGATACATTTTTATAAGGTACTTATTCCGGAGTTTGCCGGATCATCCCAAGACAAAGGGGACGCAGCGCGTTAAAAATTACATCTTGATAGCACCGTGCAGAACACACAAAAGCTCCGGAGAACGCTACCTGCGTAAGGGGGTGCGGTCACGTTAAAACTTTTAATTGGACAGTCCAAGACATCTGACCTCACACGTCATATGAGGTGATATTGCATCAGACGCCTGGAACGTTCTATGTTATATAAGATCTTCTATCTACACGTGAATTAGGGGAAAATATAGTCGGTTACTTAGTTTATCTCTACATCAAACTTTGGATTAAGGGGATATACTTTATTGAGATAAAATAAAAGAATTTCAAATAGGCGTTTTATTTAATGAAAATGAAAGGTTATTGTTTCATGTCAAAATTAATAAAAGGATACAAGGTGGCTGAGGATTTAGCTAAAGTCGGTGATACAGTCTTGAGGTCGATCCATCAAAGAATGATAGGTCAGAACCAGAAGCACCGAGCTATTGTAATTTAGAAGAGGTTGGAGGGATAATTAAGAATGGGGAAGGAACACGATAAGATTTAGTGTATGTGAAATTGAAATTTAAAATGGAGATTAAAAACTAGACATCAGTAGCAAAACCTGAGAGCAAAAATACCTTTCGTCTTCTTTTAAACTTACCATCGAGTTTGACTTGCTGTTTTGACTTTAGAGTTGTCCGTTAATAGTACATCAAAATAAAAGATGCTTTTAAACATTTGGGCGATGTATCGAAGTAGAATTTAAATTTTTTTACGAAACTGTACGCCAGAGAATCCCATGGAATCTGAACCAGGTTGACAAAATAAAGCATAATTATAATATATAGTACTCGCTGTGCCAAAACATATTCTCTCGCTCTCTGGAAATGGTTGCTCGGAGTTCATGTTTTTCAGGTGCACATCGAGCATTTCATTTCTCCAGACCTTGTGACCATTGGCTATCCACCTTCAACACAATCTCGTAATTACCGCAAGATATCATAGACATTCTATACACATTTTTTAGATTGATATGGTTTATTGTTTTTGTTTAAATATTTTCTCTCAATACTAAATTTTTACCTCTCAGCAGCAAGAACTACCTCTGTTTGCATTACGAAGTCTATAGATTATTACTTATCATACATAAGTTAATGACCCATTTTATTCTTCATATAAATTCAGTAAATGTTACTATTTTTCACCTTAAAGGTTAAAAATAGTCATATTTCTTTCTGTACTATGAGGCTATGTAAAGAAATTCTTTATCATTATTCTTTGAATTTTGATAATGAATATTATAATCCTATAGAATACTACTAGAAGCAGGTATTTAGAAAGAGAAATTGTAAACTGCCCTTTACTGAAAATAAGCCAGATGCTCGGATCGCGGAAGCTTTCCTCTTTATAAAGGGAGTATAAGAATCATGTATCCCTAAATGTCCTCTATATTTTGTTCTTTACCATTAGAAAATAGTTGTAGAAATAATATTGCTCTTCTCCTTTCGTACGCCTTTATCTTATTATTTATGTAGTTTTCACCAAATATACAGTTTATTGGTATTATTCTTTAAACATCTAATACACCTCATAGATTCAAAAAATCTTGTAAGAGAAAAACCTGGGTAGTGCTAAAAGACCAATCAAGAGAAAATTGATAACACTGTCATGAAAAGATGTATTAGGTACTGGTCATTCTTTGGGGGGATACTAGTTTTCAGTGATACAGGGAACACCCTATATTGCTTGAAAAACATTATATTCTTTAAAAGAAAATTGTCTTCTTTTCCTTCTAGTATAGAAATTTTTGTTATTTATGTTACAGATTTTGTATTTTGTTTATATTTGAGTATCTCTAAAGATTAGGATTCAACAGTGACCCATTTCTTTCCGTACCATATGGTAAACAAAAAATAAAAAATTAGAGCAATGTTATTTATTGTCTCGGAGACATTTCTTGCTATTTGCAGTTGCATTTGGAGTGCTTAATTTAGGTGATCCGGAAATAGATGAATGGATATCCCCAGTCCTACATCTATCAGTGTGCTCTGTTGTAGAATCTCCCGCGCTTTCCTCAAAATAACGCTAGAATTTCGCCAGGATGAATGAGGAAAAAGTTTCTTTTTCTCTTTGACCTGAAGTAATACATCCAAAGTGTGAATTATACGTTAAACTGAATAAAGGAGACCATTAATTTACTTTATTACTCCTGAATTATGCTAGTTTAGTATGAACAAAAGGGGAACATAGGGGAGTAATAAAAGATAAATAAAATATGTTTGAAACAATCCATTTTTTTGGTTTTGCTACGCAAAATTAATTCCAGTATATAAAGTAAAATGTCATGGGGTTTCAGTGAAGCCCGTTGAAAAGAAAATTTTAGGGTTGCAAATTATTGTAATTGTACCCAGAGTGTTGGTGCATAATTGTAGCTTCTAATGGTGCAGTATTTTAACTTTTAATGGTGCAGCGTTGTAACTTCAATTGGTGCAGTATTGTAACTTTTAATGGTGCAGTATTGTAACTTTTAATGGTGCATTATTGTTTCTTCCAACGAGATAAAAATTATTCAATTGCCGATTTGTATTACGTGAAATATTTAAAACTCAACTCAAGCAAATTGGCGTTTTCAACAAAGCAAGATCAGAAATCTAATTGTACAGTATGCATAAAATTGTATTCCACTTTTGATCATTATTTGATTCGTAATCAAACATTTTGCATTTTAATAAGAATCAAATCTTAATCAAAAGTAAAAGAAGGAAACAGACGTCGTAAAGTTTCCATATGTTATGTTACTGGTTAATTATTTGTTTATAATCAGCAAATAATTCAGCAAGTCACTCCAGCATTTCAAAATTTGTATGAATGTATTGCATCTATACATTCGACGCTCTTTGGTTTTCAGCAAATCGCTGATTTGAATTGAATTTTTTATAAATCATGACTTCAGGCGAAATTTTCATTAAATAACTGATTGAAATTTAATCCGCGATCCTGGAGATATTTTTGGGTCTCGTTTGGAAAGACTTACCAGATTTTAAGTGGTATCAATACGCTTACAGAAGGTTTTTTTTAAAAATTATAATCATGGTATCTCCAAGCATTAATATTAGACTATTCAGATATACCCGCTCCTATCGATGATAAAACCAGTCATTTCATTGGCTTAGTACTTCTGGTGCCAGTGGATTTCGTAAATGTTATCTATTGATTCGAATGAGTTTTTTTTTTTTTTTTTTTTTTTTTTAACGTAGAATTACGTTCCTCCATAATGGTCCTTTGGAAAGGAAAATTTCAGACGCTAAAACCATCCGTGCGTACCTCGCGAGTTATAATTTTGGCAGCGTGCCAAACCCAGTCTGTGTCGCTTGGATAAGCAGTAAATAGTTAAACAGAAAAGTACCAAAATGCGTCAAAATTTTTATATACATATATGTATATATATTACACACATATATATATATATATATATATATATATATATATATATATATATATATATATATATATACGTATATACATAACACATGCATATATACATACAAAAGAGGTATGCAACGATAAGTAATCCTACGTTACTAAACCGCGGTAATTTCGTTAGAAGAGACTACCTGATTTCTTTCTTTTTTCTTTTTTTTAAAATTAGCTTTCTCAAACACGATTTTAACTTTCTAGTTATAGACATACTACTTGAATACCCGTACTTCGCTACGGAGTACATTCAAATTAAATGCATATATACATAGATACATATACATAACACTTACATGCATATATGCATGCAAAAGAGGTAAGTAACGATAAGTAATTCTACTTTAATAACCCGCGGTAGTTTCGTTAGAAGAGACTACCTGATTTTTTAAAAAATTTATTTATTAATTTTATTAATTTTTTTATTTTATTTATTTTTTTTTAAATTAGCTTTCTCAAACATGATTTTAACTTTATAGTTATAGACATACTAGCTGAATAACCGTACTTCGCTACGGAGTACATTCAAATTAAATACATATATACATATATACATAGATACACATACATATATATATGCATGCAAAAGAGGTAAGTAACGATAAATAATCCTTCGTTAATAATCCGCGGTAGTTTCGTTAGAAGAGACTACCTGAAAATTTTTTTAGGAGGAGTTTGGGGGGGGGGGGGATCAACATATGTTCTTGAGGTTTATATATTATTATGATTTATATGACCGGGTGCTTTAATTTTCTACTTTAAAAAAAAGTGAACTTTTATTTTAATCAGCATATCTAAAAAGAAAATATAAGATGACCCCATCACATGCTTTTTTGACTGTTAAAGTTTTATTACATCCAACTTAAAAATTAAGGACATGCCTGACTACCAGTTCCACACACGTCACCAACAAACACCGTGATTCATCTCCCAATGCTTATAATCAAAGCTTAGTTAAACACAGAGATGCCATCCGTATCTTTACATCCCAGTGGGATTTCCGCTTGTGTGGCAGTTTAATTTGTACGTTGTAGTCTCGGTACTTTGTCTTTAAGCCGTTGGACATGTTGCCTCGATAATTGTCTCCTCACATTTTCATATTATCAAACTTAATTACCGAACAGGATCTGTGTGCCTGTGCGGTAGGTTAATTAATAGATGACTTTGGATGCTGTATGGCTAATTGAGCGTCTGCTCATCAAGCGAGAAATTATTAGTTACGACGAAATTTTAGTTAGATTAAAAAGAACTGAGATGAAGTGTGTCAAGCGCAGGAAATCCTTAAAGAATTTGACTGTTTGCTCCTGTAATAATTAACAAGGACATGCTTTTATATGTGAAATGAGGGCAATAATTTTCTTCAGCGTTTAGACTGATTACAAGCCTGGTTATGAAATCTTATATTTTAAGGAAAAATTATAAAAATAATTTAGGGCTAAATTATTTTTATAAATTTTCTGTAAATTATGATCTCAAAATTATGATTTTGGGTACTTTGAAAGATGGTGATCTCAAGTTGTTGATTTCAAGTATTAATAACAGAGAGATTTTAAAAAAAATTATTCTCTGTTATTAATACTTGAAAGACAATTTTCATAAATCCATTCATACACTTTTAGATTCATTAATATTCACTAAAAATTTGCAGGTAGTCTCTTCTAGCGAAACTACCGCGGGTTATTAATGTAGGATTACTTATCGTTGCTTACCTCTTTTGTATGTATATATGTATGTATGTGTTGTGTATATATGTATGTACCTGTGTATATATATACATATATGTATGTCGAAATTTTGACGTATTTTGGTACTTTTCTGTTTAACTGTTTAGTGCTTGTCCAAGCGATACAGACCGTTTTTGGCACGATGCCAAAATTATAACTCGCGAGGTACGGACGAACGATTCTAACGTCTGAAATTTTGCTTTCCGGAGGACCGTTATGGAGGAATGTAATCCTACTTTAAAAGATTAAAAACTTAGCTTGGAGGTGGTGATATTTACAGTATCACAGAAATATAATAGAAGTAAATTTGCTTGAATAAGAAAAGTACACTAATATATTCAAATTTACATCTTATACCCTATACAAGCAAAACTGTAATGGTTCCGTTTTCAATACATCATCTTAAAATTCATTGCTGTCTTAAAATTTATTTCATAAATTAATATTTCCTGTGAAACTTGTTATTCGATCAATGGCAGCGATACATGCCATGTACTAATCTATTTAAAAGTAAACTATGATTGTATTTTGACGGATAATGAAGTTCAGTAAGTTCAAATATTTCCCTATGTTTGTATTTTAAATGCAATTTATCCAGGGAGCATTAATTTCACTGGCTGTGATAGAAAGCACCCACAAAAGATTATAAATCATTTTATAATTAGCTCTCATCAGGCGGTTGATACTTAATATTTTTTCCCGTCACGGAGAAACGAATGTCAATAGATACGAGTAATAAATTCAAGGTGAAGTAAAAGTTTTCGCTCGATAGGTTTACTTCTTGTTAACTTTTAAGTACTTTATAGAGAATCTATGCTCACTTCTACCCAGACTTGGGTGTATATAATTTGAAGTGGCACTCTATTTGAATTTGAAACAAACACAGTTTATACATGAAACAATGTTTATTGAATTCGTTGCACATATAATTGGCTTTTACAGCAATAAGCATACGTACACTTGTACGGAATATAAATACAGCTTTCAAGAACAATATATTTTCTATACTCACGAACAGTAAGTCAAACCAGCAGTACTGCCATGTAAACTTCTGGCCCGCTAAGCACTAGCGCAGGATAACACCTTTTCAACCTTAACAACCTCCTCTTTTTCATTAATGACGCTGCATGGTATTTATACTAAGCGCGTATGCCACAAAAATTAGCATATCTGAAGCAGCTTCTTTAATTCCTTCACTCAAAAGTTCGATTCTTGGGAATCGAATCTTGTGTATACCTTACAACTTTCCAAATTCTATGCCTGTGGTAATTCGTTTTCTTTATTATTGATAGTTGATAGAGAGTTTAAAATATTTATTATAAAAACTTTTTAGAAAAATGACTCACTCCTATTCCAAAAGACACTTTCTAAAAATCAAAGTTTAAGAAATATCAACCAAAGTGTTATGAAAGTAAGATTCTATAAGTTTTATTATTACGTTGTTGTTTCTAATGCCCCCTGACTGGAAGTTCCAGGTCAAAATAGTCTTCGGGCTGAAGTGTGTTGCTACGGGTTTTTTTTTTATATAGCACCACAAGGGTCGGAGTCCGTCTTAGCTATTTTTCCTCCTCAGTTTTGTTCGAACACCCTCCAGAGGAGACATCTGGGGGATCGTACCCTCTCCCTACCTCTCTGACCTCATAGAGGGACTTTCCGGTCTATGGATTTAACGAGCCCATATCCGGCCTAGACACAGAGGCATTTAATGGCGCGCGTTGCGATTCGATCCGAGCACCCTCGATACCGAAAGCCAGCGCGCTACCACAAGGCTACCTCGAGCTCATATGTTATTATGAACGAAGGAATTGCAGTACGTGATTATTTAAATTACGTTGAAAAGAGTACATTCATTTTTTTGGTGCATATAAGTTACCTGTTCTTTACAGCTTCATCAATTTATTAAATAAAGAATGGATTGGTTTGGTTTGGAGCACTACAGTCAATTTTTGCTATTCGAGGGCTAATTAGACCGGGACCCACTGCTTAAAGCCGATTCCATATAACCCACGGACCAAACCGATGGACAGAAAGGGCTGAAATTTTGCATGTCGATTCTTCTTATAGTGTAGGGGTGCACTAAGAGAGATTTTTGAAAATTCTTCTTAAATTTTTTTAATTAAATTTTTAAGCTGTTTTTGTAACATTCTTTAAAGTTTGCATTTAAAATAATAATCCGAGGGTTATAAAATTTATATCACAAGAAAGATCATTAAAATTCCTTTAAAATGAAATCTTTTTCGAATTTTTACCTCCATTTTCTGATTTTTGGGGAATTTTTAAAGATTAGTTTTTAGAATTTAATTATTTATTACATGCTGATCACATGGTTTCTTTTCTTTTTGTGATACTTTAAACTATTTTTGCGTCACTTGCATAACAGCGAAATAGACGAAAAAACATTTTTTTTTCTTGCTAATGCGGCAGACGATTGGACATTATCGAATAAAATATTAAAATACGATAAATGAAATGTTCCTCAAACTGTACTGTATATTCTGTAGCATGTTCTATCAGATTTAATTTGAATATTTTCTTCTTCATTATTTTGTCTATGCAAATATCCGTTATGATTTTTTTATAAATATATATGTTTTCGGTTTTTTTTACATCAATTGCATACATTGATCGTTGTATTTATTATTATTATTATATATATATATATATATATATATATATACTAGCTGAATACCCGTGCTTCGCTACGGGGTACATTTTAGGATAATTACAATGAAAAAGTAATGAAATTGCTTTTTAGAGGATTTTCTTATAAACAATATATTTTGTTTCTTCATTGGGCGGAGCATATATTAAAGTTTGGCCGTGGGACTTATTTATAGTCATGGCGAAGCATATTTTGGGAGGAAATTACAGTTTTATATATAGATTTGATTTAATATCCATAAAACATACTAATTTGAACTAATTTTTTAAAAATTTCCATCTCAATTAGTCTAGTGGTTAAATTTTATCTTTTACTGTATTTTAAAATTTTCTTAGTCAATTAATTTCGTTGTTATGCACGTGACGCAAAATTAATTTAAAGTATCACAAAAAGAAAAGAAATGTCGTGATCAGCATTTAATAAATTAAATTCAAAACTTTCCAAACGATTACTGTTTTGGAAGCTAATGTTCTGCCAATTTCCAGTAAAAGCTAAAATCATTTGAAAATCACACACCAGTGTTCCACTCACACGCAACACTATAAACCCCTAAAAGAATGCAAGAATAAAACGTTTAAAAATATAAATCTATTAATTTAAATAATTAAACACACACAAATGTATAAATTACACAAAAGTTTACTTAAATTCTTTAATCTGTCTACATCTCCAGTATAGAAATATTTTCGGGGCATTTACAGAACATGGTATATTTCACTTTTGAAAACACGCATTAAATGAGCATCATCTCAATGAGAAATTTCTGAAATGAGCATGGCAATGAAGATCGTGTGTTTACAAACAACAGCAGTACCTGAAATGTGTTAAAATATAAATTTTAAGAGTATTATGGTAGTAAGTTGTGTATATAAATAAAAACTTTCCAAACGATTACTGTTTTGGAAGCTAATGTTCTGCTAATTTCCAGTAAAAGCTAAAATCATTTGAAAACCACACACCAGTGTTCCACTCACACGCAACACTATAAAACTGAATTACAGTACTCTACGTTTATATGGGCATTGAAAATTGCGGTTAGTAGAGGTCAATACTGGACAATCCACGCATTGTCTACAGACACTTGCTATCTTTGGCTATTATTTGATCCGTAATATCTGCCTCATATACCGTATGTTTCTAAACTCCATTCCCGAATGAAGAAATCGTGTAGATGAGGCTTCTGCAACATGTGGACGGAGACAGTTGTTTTGTGACAACTGACTGAAGTGGTGTCACCTTTGTCTATTATTTGATCTGTAATATTTGCCTCATATGCCGTATGTTTCTAAACGCCATTCCCATATGAACCACAGCCTAATTCCTTTAAAATGGAACAAAATGAGTAACTCCAGTTAACCATGTAATCCACTACTGTTACAGGGGCATCAAAATGTGAGAATACAGAGTTTAAATCAGCCAAAACTGCAATTATGGTGTACATATGACACCTAACTTCTCCAAAAATCTTTGCCTTTGTGATGAGACTCATAAGTGATTTTTGTTTTTGATGAAACACTCTTGCTAACAAATCATGACGATCCTGTGGTTTTTGTCCAACTATTCTTTGCCGTTGCTGTCTGATTTCTTTCAGTCTCGCTTCTCTTTCCGGGGTAAAGATTCGGAAAATCATTCGGGAAAAGCTGAAAAGTAAACAATACCAAATCAATTTAAAAACTAAATACAGTATAAATAACGTAGAAAAAATAACAGTATAAAAAACACAGTATGAATAAAAAGTACAGGCTGCGGGCAGATATACTCACGCCAATAATACACAAAAAATTTTTAAATCGTAGTAAGAAATGAAAAATATTTTACACACTTCAATAATAGCAAAACAAAACATGATGGTAAAATAGAAAGGATAGTTAAAACAGAAGTAAGAAATGAAATTCTAAAAATATAAATGAGGTATAAATCAGCTATCGATTCTAATTTATGAATCATTTATCAGGACATGAAAAAATTACTGCATGTAAAAAAAATTAACCTTACCTCCATTAATTTCAACACTTCTTGACCTGTGGCTTGTCCAATCATGTGAAATATAATTCTTGACAATAATTCTTGTTAACCTAAACTGTTATTTGTGTTTTTTCAATTTAAAAAAGTTATGTTCTCAAAATATGACAATTAAGAAAAAGATATCATTGAGAAAAAATAAATCATGCTACTTAAGAAAGTCATACCACAAATTTCTATAAAATTAATGTGCAACTATATTTGACGTACAAAATAATGCATATGTAATACATTGCTAACATGTTTTAACATAAAAAATTTCCACAATCAAAAGCTAAAATTAGTTTAAAATATTAGCTTTAGGATTTTGGGCAGAATGATAGGTGTTTTAGCTAAATTTCATTAAAAATTATTTCAAATTGATCCATTTATAAAAAAGGTATGCTATTTACAGGTAAGTTTTTGTTTCGTTTTTTGATTTTTAAGTGCTATTTTAGCATAAAAGACCAAAAAGATCTTTACAAAATTATTTTTTCTCAAAGCTAAACACAAACATAATCAAAGCTAAACGCAAACATAATTAACAGTTGTTTTAAAACACCCCTGGTAAACATTGTTAAGTTTCGAAGTATTAGAATGATAATAAAAAATATTTCAGAGTTTCAGACAGAAGCATAAAAAGAAAGAATATGCAAAACAGTAACTAAATTAAACAAAAATTGACAGAATACAGGAAAAGTGAACACCGGCAAAAGTAAATAAAACGTTTCCTTGTGCGCATGCGCAGTTCTTAAGAATGATTGATTCCAACGCCTAGAGTACCGCGTTCGAAGAATCGCGTATAAAATTTGTGTTGAAGCATCGTTCTTTAAAATTCAATTAAAAATCGAAATTTTAAGATATAGACTTGAAATGAGGTTTATATGAATGAGAAAGCTTTCATCTTCCAGATGATGTAAATATTTTCTTTGTAAGAAAAAAACTCGAAGAGCATCGACCGTAGATCCTCAAAAGTCGTAAATTTCTCGAAAAAGTGGGTTTAATATTTTGATGAAAATATTAGTCTGTTTTAAATTATTTTTAAACAAATGAGGAAGTTTGAAGGAGAAATGTCTGTAGTCTTAGATTGTAAAAACATCAAAATTCTGCGATCATTTTTTGCCGAAATATCGTAATCTGAAGTTAAAAAAACATAAAATATCCCACAAAGCATAAAATAAAAAATTTTCTAGAATAAAATTTAAAATTCGGGCTTCGAGGTGCACCTTCCCATAGTCTGCACTATCCGTGTGCCAAATTTCACGGCTGTAAGTTTCACAGATTCGCCTAGGGGCAGCATACACACACACACACACTTGCTTTTATTAATAAGATATATATATATATATATATATATATATATATATATGGCATTAATTGCATACATTGACCGTTGTATTTAATTTGAATGTACTCCGTAGCGAAGTACGGATTTTCAGTTAGTTTAAGATAAAACGGATGCTCAGAAGAAACAGAACTGTAAAATATTATCATTTGTATATCATGCCCAAAGTCGGTAAGCCCTGAGAAAGAGCAATGAAATTTAAAGTATGTAACGCTACTATTCTTAACATTCAAGAAGGTCGAATTAAAAGCATTCTGAACTTAACACACTCTCCCAAATTTTCTTTTCTTTCTCCAAATTTAGACGAAACGTACATACGTCATTTGCATCTGAGAAGTACGACTTTCATCAATTTGGTATGCGGAACTGTTGGTCGGAGGAGATTTAATATTCTCTCTAATGTCACCAGACAACACACCACCGGAAACGAAATATCTTGTATTATTCTCTTTTTTTTTATCTTTGTATAGTCTTTTTTAATCGCTGATATATGAACGGAAATGATACAGAACCACGAAAAATCCTTTTCATTTGAAGGCGGTATGTCACCTCGAAGTATTTTTATGACTCGGGTCCTATGAGTATTGGCATTATCTAAACCCCAAGCAATGAAAACATTTCACTTGCATGCTTCCTGATAAAATTGATAGTGATAATACGAAATTTAGAGCAACTGTAGCATTAGGATATTTTTTTAATCAAACTTTCCTTTCATTTTCTGATTGCATAATGGCGGTCAAGGAGTCGAGGTATCTGCGAAGACTGTAAAAATGTATTTGATAGGCCCATGTTTCTAGTGATAAGGCAAAATTAAGCTTTTATGCTTCATGGCTGAAAATTGTCTTGACTCAGACACAATATATTTAAAGATCTCTATAGTTGACAATTTCTCCAGATTATTTTCAACTCTTCACATATTAAGTTTTAAGTTGTTGCAAATTGAAAATATATACAGTCGAACCTCCATATATCGAACTTCCCTATATCGAAATTTTCTATATATCGAACTCTTAGCAAATCTCCATGTTCATTACATAGAAAAACTGTTTCTATATATCGAAAAAATCTCTATATATCGAAATTTTTTTCTCGACATATTGGGAGATTTTATTCCACTTTAGAATAAAATCTCCCAATTTTTGGCGTTTGAAACAATACTTCGTGGACCGCTCATGAAGTTTTAATGGACTGAATAAATGCGAGAATTTCTTTGATGAACTTTCCCCAAAACTGGCTGTTCAGCAAGATATTTGTAGTTTATTTTTAAAGAATGTAAATGTGATCACTGTAACCACTGTCTGGATTATTGTTATTTTTTAAGGTATATAGTACTCAATAAATCTTTCACATTAATTAATTTTTTTGTTATTAACTTTCATTTAATGTAATTCGTATATAAATTGGAAATGGAGTTTCGTATACGGAAATTAGCTTTAATTTTAATGTTTTAGGAGAATTATGATAAAACTAAGATCAATTCTTTATATCGAAATTTCTATATATCGAATTTTTTTCCGGCATTTTGCTACTTCGATATATGGAGGTTCGACTGTATATTGTTTTAGCGCACTGGTAGCGCCACCTGGCTGCTTTGCGGTTTGTGCGAAACGTGTATTTAGTTGGTACTCTTGAATTTCTACATAAGTTATAAGTTCTTTCAACTGTAATAGGCAACCAAACTAAATTTGATGTTTTGTACCGATATAAATACTGACCATTTTTAATACATTATATTTTTTTCCAATTCATTCGCTGAAATTAGAAAGTGCAGCGCTTCGTAGGAAATTGAATTTCATTTTTCATGTTTCCCTGGGGAAGTTACAAAATTCCAAAAATCTAACGCTGACATGTTATACGTGGCAGACTTGTATCCAACGCACTTGAATCCTATCAAATATTGTTTCCTTTTGACTTTATGGTGATTGCGTTTATTTTGTCTTCTTTCATTTTTGCTCTAACTCAATTTCGACTAGTCACGACTGAGCATCTCTTAAAAATACGGCTCGAGGTAAATGAAAGATTTCGTCAATACACCTGCTTTAAAATATTAAAAGATGGTAGCAGCTGAAAAGAAAGTAATCCCTTAGCGTTTCATTGATATGGAATATTTTTTAAAACAAAATTTCTCTTTTTCTTAAGTATTTGAATAAAGATGTTGAGAAGTCATGATAAAGATGAATAAAAAATTAAGTAGAAATCATTTCATATCTTATTCACATTGCCTTGGCAGTATTTTAGAGGGTTTTAAGTAAAGTAATTTTAAGTATTTCCCCCAATAAACGAGTTGCCCGTAGCAACGTTACTCATTGAGAATAAAATGATTGTCATAAAGAGAAAAGGAACTCTAGTTATATTCTAGAAGTAGATTCGTAATGTCCTGTTGTATATTTACATATGGACTTTCGAATCCTACTTGGTGTGATAACTAAACCCGTATCAGGGACGTGAAAAAAAGAAAAAAAAACTTTCGAAGGGGGGGGGGGTAAAGGTCTGTCTGGTTAATACAGTGGTGACAGTTTATGAAAGACCTACTTACGTCCCTAGCCAGTGTATTTCTGGACTTCTATTCTAATGTATGTTTACAAGAAGTTATCTCTAAACGTAGCATTACGATGGGCGCACCGCTCAGATGCTGACTTTCTGCACCAGTGTCTGGGATTTCGTGAAATGGGTTGAAATGGGTGTTTGTCAGCATTCAAGATTGGCGTAAAATACCGTTTATTTTACCAAAGATAAGCATACGCATGACAACCAACCCTCTTCTGAATAATCTAGGGAAATGAAAATGACAATTCACTTCTTAAAACGGAATCGTTAATTTTTCTGCCAGTGTTCTGAACAGGGACACATGAACTCTACTAATTAATTGAATTTTACTTCCACACTTTGACCGCTATAAGTATTAATCAAAAACAGCCAGAGCCCTCCTGGGCAGAAATGTCACACCCATAGCATGAATAGGTAAGTCCTAGCAGATAGGCGCTTCTTAGTTAATTGGTCGTAAATCAAGCATCTAAAGGACGATTTGACACAAATTTAATTGTGTGCCATCTGTGCCAAAATTTACAACGTTTTTACTGCCTGAAGCTGAATGACGACCTTAAATAAAGGCTGGCAGTTATGACACCGGTGGTGAATTTTTCAATTTGATACAGTAGCATTATGAGGACAATCAGAACTTAAGTGCAATCTTTTGAGTTTATTCGAATTTGAAGGTGAATAAACGTTGATGAATTTTTATTAAGGCGACAATGGACCTTCAGATTGATAAAAATATGTCCCAAAAACAATTTTTTTTTCTTTCAGAAAATGATTCTGCAACTCATCAGCTTTAAATTTAAAAAAAAGTATGTTGATCCGATGATTATTAATCGAGTTATAAGTATTTTTCAAACGTAAACAATGGAAAATCTTACGTTAAATAAAAACTTTAAATGACATTTTCTCAAAACAAGTTTTCATGTCGTTTCGGTAAGTTCAAAATGTTCCATGCGTCATAATTTTTCTTAAATTTTCATAAAATATCCTAAAATGATTATTTATATATGTTAGAATAAAACTTAGTAATCAATTCATTATACTATTTTAAAACAACTTAAAATTTTTACAATCAAAATAATTTTTTTGATAAAATTTTGCATAAAATGACCTATTTTTATCGATTTCTTGTCTAGTTTTTATAAATATGACTGTAAATCAAATATTGCTACTAACTTTTGTTATAACTATATAAAGCTAGCTTAAGAGAGAAAATTAGATATCTGAGACAAAAATTAATGCGCATGGAGCATTTTTAAATAGAGTAATTAACAAACTGATTTTAATTAATATCTTAATTAATTACATTCTGATTTTTTTTTAAAATTTAGAATTTCCATCTCTAAACATTACTGTATAAGTATACAAAATTTCATAGCAATTGGCTAATAACTAAAAAAAAAGTTTTTCACAGTCCATTGTCGCCTTAAGAATGTGAGGCATCACACATGTCTGGAGACCCGCTGGTCTTTCCCTCCGGGATCAAGTGTTCCACATTTGAGTTAATAACAGAAATTAATATAAAGACTTCGTTAGTAAACCGCGGAATTTCATAATGTAAAATGTTACAATTTTCATGTTGGACTAAACTTTCGATTATGATAACAAGACAGTACCGGCGTTTTTATGCAAAAAGTTTATCTGTGGAAAATGTTTGAATAAAAAGCTCATCACAGGGGGCATAAATTGCACAGTATCAAACACATGAGTTAATAACATGCTGCAAAATGGTATGATTTCGATGTTGTGCCCAACTCACGTTTATGATAACAAATCGGACGGAAGAATTGTTATAAAAAAAAAATTTTAGGTAGTCTGTTCTAACGAAACTACCGCAGATTATTAAAGTAGGATTACTTATCGTTGCTTATCTCTTTTGTATGTGTATATGTATGTATGTGTTATGTATATACGTATCTATATATATATACATATATGTATGTCAAAATTTTAACGCATTTTGGTACTTTTCTGTTTAACTGTTTACTGCTTGTCGAAGCGATACAGACTGGGTTTGGCACGCTGTCAAAATTATAACTCGCGAGGACGGATGGACGGATGGTTTTAGAGTCTGAAATTTTGCTTTCCAAAGGATCGTTATGGAAGAACGTAATCCTACGTTAAAAATGGTCGTATGTAAGAAAATATTTGAACTAAAAGCCCACCAAAAAAGGGTGTGCAAATAGCACAATTTTAAATATATATTTGAAAGTTACTTTCCAATTTAAAATGCTTTAAAAAATTTTTAATTTGTAAGTTTCATATAAAATATCATAATTTTGAAGAATTATTATCCCACATTACATAATATTAAATTAAAAATCAGTGTATAAACATTTATAATCACTCCATGAAGACCGAATTTAAAAAAAATTACGGTTAACGATATCACCGAATTAAAATGACTGGAACAGAGAAAATAAGTTAGTTTGAAATGGTTGCGGCATAAGAAAAAAAAGAGGATTTGAGAAAGATGTAACAATTTGTTTCATTTTTTTTATTATACAGGTACATAATATGTACATAAACTATGTGTTAGAACTTTTTTTTTGGAGAGTTTAGACAATGGAGTGATAAATAATAATTTTTCTAATGCCATGTTTCACAGTTGCTTATTAGAAAGTTATTAATAATGAATACATCTCCTTGTATTGCGGTGCAACATTTTTTCCAATAAAAAAAATCAACCTTCGTAACTGTTTTACACTCTCTGAATGAACGTATAAAATAAAATAAGTACAAACATGCGACCAAAAACTGAGTTTATTTTCAAAATTCATCATAATTTCGGAAATCTAGTATATTATGGATGGAAATTACTTCCCCATTTTTTTTGTTTGTTTGTTTGTTTGTTGGTTTTTGTGTTTTTTTTTTTTTTTTGTTGTCGTGTTTTGTGGTCTTTTGTGAATCAGGGGAAACGTGGGATTTTAATTCGAGAAATTTCTAGATCTTTATAGCTGGTAAATGAGAATCATGCTCTGTGGTAGGTCTATTAAGGTATTTAGCCTGTGATTGGTAAATTGGCTGTGGTCTCTGAGGCGAGGCTTAATAGATCTTGTTTCTCTGAAGTTGCCGACAGTCGGTATAATGTCTGAGGGTGGAATACCGAGATTATGCTTGCTTATTATTAATACTAAACTGTATCTCCTCTTTATATTACGCTTTCAGAACTATTATAATGTTTATTAATTTTTTTTTTAAGTTGAAGCAATGATACTTAAAAGTGGTACATGTTTTTGCACACTATAAAAAGCAAGCAAAAGTAAAAATTCAGCTACTAGGAAATATAAAATTCGAGAAAACAAATTGAATTAAATGCATGGGAGGGATAATATCTTTCCAACTTCTAAAAATTTCACAATTTCTAAAGAAGTATATATCCTGAAATAACGTTTGAGGATCCAGGCGTTATTTTACATTGCCATTTAAATCCAATAGGATATTAAGAAAAATTTGACTGCATAATGTAAGATAGAAATCGTGATTCGCTTTATGACAAGGTCGCCCTTCCATGCGTAGATGTTTGCAGCCTTTCGGGATCGGAATTAAGGCTGCTATGTAATAACCCTATTGGATTCGCTCTCCTCAATGTTAACCTATGGAGAAAATGTGTCCAAGGATTGCCGACTTCGATTCAAAGATTTTTTTTAAAAATATTGTACTCCGTCATAATTTTACATTTGTGTACATTTTTCGTTTTTATAAAAAATGCAATTAATATTTTAAAATTTAAATTATTCGGGGAAAAATCTGGTATAGTGTGTTTTGAAGGAGACTGGGGACCTTGAACATCGTTTTTTAAAAATTTTCAACATTTTATTCTATATACAAAATGAGAATAATTAACATTCTTTTTTACTATATTAAAGATATTTAGAAATCAAAAATAAGTATTTTGTGGAAGAATAGGACTGTTTTTCAAAAAATTCTTCAAAAATGCTAGATTTTTTCAAAATGCTCCAGGCCCATTAATTTTCATCTGATTTTTGCAAAATTTCTCAGGATTGTTACTTGCTATGTTTCTCGAAAAGCTGTGCATCATTATTTGAAACCAGAATTATCTTTAAAATTTATAGAACATGAAATGAAGTAAAAACATGCAAAAATATTAATAAAACAGGCAGATTAATAAAAATAAGGATTTATTTTCACATTAAAAAAATTCATTGCACGATTATGTTTATATATATATGGTAAACATGTATTAAATATATTAAGATTCTTAAATAATATGGAATGCGCATGGAGCATTTTGAAAAAATATTAGCATTTTTGAAAAAAAATTTGAAAAAAAATGCATTATTCTTCTAAAAAATTATTTTGAATTGCAAGGGTTTTCAGTGTAGTAAAGAAAGAATATCAATTATTCTCATTCTGTATATAGAGTTGAAAATTGAAAATTTAAAAATTTTAGGTTGAAGGTCCTTTGTCCCCTTAAACGCTCATAAATTCTTTCGGTGGACAAAATTTATAAAATGAATCCTGTAGCGCTTTGCAGAAGAGTTCAGGCTATCTAACAATACCAATTATATTTGATTATCAGCATTTATGTACCTGTAAATAATTGACAAAAATATATTTTAAATAAAAAATTTGGGGGCAGCGCTTAACCCCCCTATAGAGAGAGGGCCATTACAATCCCTCAAAATGTCAATCATAAGGGGGGGTGGAATTCTCGAACTGTCAACTGGACTCCTCCCACCACAAGAGTCTGCAAGAAGAGGAAAAGGGAAATACGATTTATTTTCTTAGTACACAGCAGCCTTAAGCTGTAGGCCCCAGTCTAATTAGCCCTCGTGTAGCAAAAAAATGGCCGTAGTGCTCTCAACCAAACCATAATTTTGGATTTTCGGCTAGAATACAATTATATATATATATATTTGGTATTGTCTACATACATATTTGTTAATGGGGCTTTTATCGTCTTGTTTTAAAAATACTACTTCAATTATTTAATGAGATCCTGAGGGATTTTTATGACACCCTGCATTCTACAGCTAATTGATAAAAGATCACCATCGGAGTTACACATTGTTTTCTCACGTACCTTTACTAAGGGATTTATAAATAGCCTCAAGTAATCCGTATTTTAAACCGTTGAAATAAATGTTATTCGTCACGTTTGTCTTTACAGACACTTGTGTTGTAATCTGGAAGTCAATCAAATTTCCTTTTTTTTTTGTTTTTTTTAATCGTGTACGAGGACGTGGTTCGGCATTTTAGTGTGCTTTACTTTATATTATGTCCTTTTTGTAGCCTGTATTTACATTGCAGCCCTTTCACCGTTTTAACTACTATCCCATACCCCTGTTTTGTAAACTGTATCTAACTTATTTTTCCGTTCCATGCAAATTTAAAGATGTTTATTTGCTTTATGTAATTTTATGGTACTTATGCAAAAGTTTTCTGGCTACTTTTCCTTCAAGCAAAGTAAAAACAAATTGCCTTTAGCTTTATTAAACAAAAAGAATTTTACATATGCCAAGTCTAAATTTGTTGATCATTTGGAGCACTTTTATGAGTACTAGTTTTCAAGTTACACCTTGAATAGAGCTTTTGTAGCGAGTTACGAGAAGAATTGGCGCCTTGTTCAGATGGCTTTTGTTATTACGTTCATGTACTCACTTGTTTAGAATCCAAACCCAGGTTTAAGTGGACATTTAAATTATATTAAAATATACTTTTCCCACAGAAGCAAAATGTCAGCATCAGAATCAAGCGATTCTATACAAACTTAAAAAATTATTAATAATGCGCCAGTATTTCTGAATATTGTTTTATTTTCTAGTATTTATTTTCTAAAGCCTGGTTTTATCTTTTTTCTTGACGATTCATTTATATTCATTATTTCGAAGCACTATGTCTTGTTTTAAAATTCGATGTTCACTTTTTTAAAACTGAGACTACATGTTTAGTATTCAAACGTATGTTAAACGTGTTTCAGTCACAATTCTCACTGTATGCGAGAGTTTTTATATGGCAACATTGATGAAAAATTTGCACCAGTAATGTGAGGAGAGTGTAAAACAAACAGTATTTGTTTTCTAAAGCCTGGTTTTATCTTTTTTTTTGACGATTCATTTATATTCATTATTTCGAAGCACTATGTCTTGTTTTAAAATTCGATGTTCTCTTTTTTAAAACTGAGACTACATGTTTAGTATTCAAAACGTATGTTAAACGTGTTTCAGTCACAATTCTCACTGTATGAGAGAGTTTTTATATGGCAACATTGATGAAAAATTTGCACCAGTAATGTGAGGAGAGTGCAAAACAAACAGTATTTGTTTTCTAAAGCCTGGTTTTATCTTTTTTTTTGACGATTCATTTATATTCATTATTTCGAAGCACTATGTCTTGTTTTAAAATTCGATGTTCTCTTTTTTAAAACTGAGACTACATGTTTAGTATTCAAAACGTATGTTAAACGTGTTTCAGTCACAATTCTCACTGTATGAGAGAGTTTTTATATGGCAACATTGATGAAAAATTTGCACCAGTAATGTGAGGAGAGTGTAAAACAAACAGTATTTGTTTTCTAAAGCCTGGTTTTATCTTTTTTTTCTACACGATTAATTGATATTCATTATCTCTAAGCATTATATCTTGTTTTAATTCGATGTTCACTCTTTTTAAAAGGGGATGGTGGACTTTCAAATTACCAAAAATCGAGCAAAAATTGGAATTTTTTGGGGGGGTGTATTAATATTTTAAAAACATGTAAATATTGGAATGAAATGCATTTAAAATGTGTAGTGAAAAGAAAAATGAAAAATTGGTGGCTTTAGAGTAGTAAGTATTAAAGGTAGATAAAAAATTATCTTTTAAATGACTTTTTCTCAAAATGAGAAATTTCCAGATTTGCAAGTCTTTAAAATGCTCCTCGCGTCATAATTTTTGACGAAATTTTATGAAATTTATAATAAAGATTCCTGTAATACATCAAAATAAAGTTATGTATCCATTATAGGATTCGAGGTCATTTAGGTTATAAAAGTTTAACTTTAGTGTAGAAAAGTACAAAAATTTCGCGAAAATTCAGAGTACAAGCATAAAAATATTTTCTAAAAATTAACTATTCAACGAAAGTACAAAAAAATACATAACTTTGTTCAGAAAGTATTTATAAGCAATATAAATGCAAAATTAAGGGGAAAAGTTTAAAATTGAGTCGCAAGGAGCATTTTAAAGAAAGGTAATTTAATTTAAATTTTTTAATTATAAAATATTTTTTTAAATATTTATAAAATTTTATAAGGTATTTAATATTATTATACTTTAATGAATATATATACAAAATTTCATATCTCTGTGGTAAAAATTTCAAAAATCGTTTTGAAAGGTCCACCATCCCCTTCTGAGACTGCATATTTAGTATCAAGCAGATGTTAAACGTGTTTCAGTCACAATTCTCACTGTCACTCTATCAGAGCGTTTTTATATGGCAACATTGATGAAAAATGTGCATGGGTAATGTGAGGAGAGTGAACGAAAATGAGGCCTCCCTGGAAGTGTTTGATCGTTCGGTTGGAAAAGCTCCCAACTCGACATTAAGGTTGGTATGTACTAACCCTATTGAATTCGCTCAGTTCAGTGTTTACCCATGGAGAAAATTTTTCCAAGGATTGCAGACTTGGATTTAAAGATCTTTTAAAATTGTACTCTAACAGACAAAGAAATATTACACCTTTTAGCATTTTTCGTTTTTAGAAAAATTTCAAAAAATATTTTTAATTTAAATTATTAGGGGAAAAAATCTGGTATAATGTGTTTTAAACACTTATAAATACTTTTGGTGGAGGAAATTTATAAACCTGTTGCAAGGTGCACAAAAGTTCAGGTTATCTGAAAATTCTATTTTTATTGGATTACCCTGTACATCAAATTTGAACTTTTTTTTTCTGTCCTTAAGATGAAACTATGTGATTCTGTTTAAGCAAAAGGTGTTTGATTTATACATCAAAGCCAAAAATGGTCTATCACATACCGTTTTTGCAGGAGACCCACTTCTCATATTTATACAAATTGATTACAGAGAAATGTAACAGAGGCTTTATTATAGAAAACACAAACACTGAAATGATTTTTTTTTGGCCGTTTCCTTTTGTAGACATCTGTTGGTGTGTCCCTGATAACAGACCAGCAATATTCAACTAGCATATTTCCATTCCATCACTGAAACGCTTTTCAAACATAGAGATGTCCTGGGGAAACCTTTCCCAATGCTCATCCCTAATTGCGCCAAGGTTTTGAGGAAAGAAGTCCAGATGTGAGTCCAAAAAGTGTAGTTTTAAAGGCATATTGCAACCTATAACACGAAAGCATTTCACCATGTCACCAACAAGACGTTCATAGTTTTCAGCTTTCTAATTTCCAAGGAAACGTGAGCATACTGATTTGAATGCCAGCCAGACTTCTTTTTCTGCTTGTGACAGTTTATTTTCAAACTCTTCATCTTGAAAGACTGCTTTAATTTGTGGGCCAATAAAAAATCCCTTCTTTTACCTTTGCCTCACTTAAATTTTTGAATTTGTTCCTGGGATGCAAGAAAGACACTCCTTCTCTGTCCAGAGCTTTTACAAATATTATCATCAAACCGAGTTTAATGTGCAATGGTGGAAGAAAGACACATTGCGGATTCACAAGTGGTTCATGTTATATGTTTTTGGTGCCCGGAATGAAGTTTTTTCTTGGAGGCCACTGTTTAGGGTTGTTGTGATCTTTTCTGTCCCGGTTGTCCCATTCGCAGAGAAAGCATAAGAATTTAGTGTATCCCTGTTGCATGCCTGTTAATATCCCAATGACTTTCAAATCTCCACAAATGTGCCATTTGAATGTGTAGTACTCAATTAACTGCAGTATAGCCCTCATAACTTTGTAAGTTTCCTTTGTATTTGTAGAATATGCTACAGGGACAGACGGACAAACATTGCCTATATGCATAGGCGTAGCGTGCTTCTAACTTTTTTTTTTTTTGGGGGGGGGGGAACAAATTGAATTCAGTTAGGGCCCTCCTTCGCGCTTTGACTGCCGGACCGTCTTTAAAATATTAAATATTACGATTTTTTTAAATTGTATTATTATAGAATTGATGTTTGAGTAATATTCAAAAGTTATAAATGAGAAAAATAAATATAATATAAAAAATGAGAAAAAAAATAGCATAGAATTTTTCTTATGGATTATATCATTGTTAAAAACTGTGTTGAGGCTAAAGACATAATCGGAATCTACAGTTTCACAGTTTGAAAAAGCGGGAAAAAAACAACTTTCTTAAAAGTTTTCTATAATTTTCCGATTTTAACGGAACTTTTATTAACGTATTAATTTATTTCAAATTAAGTTGGGGGGGGGGGCGACGCTACGCCTATGCCTATATGAAGGAGCACTGCTTTGAGACTACGTTTGGACGAGTCAGTAAACAGTCGCCACTCGGTTGGATTATGTTCATGTCCCAGTGCCTGAAATAGGGCATTCACATCATAGCAATACACGATGTCTTCTTTCTCCGCAAAATAGCCAACAAAATGGCTTTGTCGTCTTCTAAATAGACTTAATTTGTGTAGCGGCGCTGGCCACTACAGTATAGATTTCCATTGCTAAAATGGGGATTTAAGTGGAAAATGGTGCGTGGTAAACAAAAAATAAATACAGACTCGTTATTTTCAGCCAAAAATTTATGAGAAAC
>OU015495.1:147411367-147661367 GCA_907164885.2 Dolomedes plantarius
GGGTTCATCGACATTCATTTTATTATGGAGTAAGTAGCCTGGGAAAGATTTTTGGGCTGTACTACTGCGAGCCATTTCGTATGACTGTCGGTCATTCACAAATAATCCTTTGCGGTCACTAAGCAGCTCAGCAATATATCAATGCCCTCTTATGACTTGTTACGTTTCTGTTGAGTTTGTTTACCGGGATCCATCAATTGCCATTTCAATCCGTGAGTAATACAATGCTCTTTTTGGAAAATCTAAGTTCAACTCATTTTATACTCGATTCTTGATCTAAAACTAATCGAGGACGGATATCAAGCTGGAGCTTTGATAATTGCTGTTCCATTGTAAGAGAACAATTATGGAAAATCCGACTGAGTATATTTCAAGATAACATCCGGCACGACTCCTGGTTATATCAAATATCAAAATTAATCAACATCAATGGCTGTTCAAAATATTAAGACTCAATGCTTCAGATCTGTTGTTTTCAGATAAACAGTTTTTAGTACTAAGTTTCTATTGTTATCACTTTGACATATTTACTTTTCAAGTTTGATAAAATTTCCAATGAACCAAGTAATACAGCAAGGCTTCTGCGACGGTTTAAATAGGAAGATAAAATAATATATTTAGTCATTAACACCTTGGTGCATATTTAAAATCTCGAACCGAGTTCTTTTATCGGCTGTCATTTCTGTATAAATTAAAATTTTGCCTTTCCTTTCCCTTCAAGTTCCTTACATAAAAATTTCCGTTAAGCTACCTGCTTCTGTATGGGATTCGACTTAATTTTTTTCTGGTAGATTTTAAATGTACGCAAATTTAATTTTCTTTAATCTGTTCCTTCGTTTTTATATGAGTTACGTCATTTCTATTTATGAAGGCTCAAAATAAACGAATAGTTAATGATAATAGGTACCATGGTTTTATAATGACTAAAAAAATACAGAACACATCAAAACAAAATGAACTTTAACTCCTCGTAAAAGAACCTAAATGAGTTCACTGAACTTTTTTCTTTGAAAACTAAAAAGCTCCTCACCCATAAGATGTTATCTAGATTTAATTATCAAAATGCCGGCGAAAGAAAAAGAACAAAAACATGATTTTAAGGATAAGTAATAAGAGGATATCGTCCGAAAATTAAACTGGGTCACTCACGGAGACTGACGCTAAAAAAACATACAGTTTTAAGGCGGCGGTATCAGTTAACTTCCTAGATCTTTAACCCCCATGTTTTAAACCAAAGGGAATTTTTCTATCTGTATTTTTATAATTACACTAGCTGAAAGCTCGCACTTCGCTACGGACTACATTCAAATTAAATACAACGGTCAATGTATGCAATTAATGACAATATATATATATATATATATATATATTGTCAATATATATATATATATATATATATATATATATATATATATTGAGTGTATATATATATATATATATATATATACACTCAAGAGCCAAAACATTATGACCACCCCTACATTTTGCAATGAATTCGCCTGGATGACGTGGAAGGCACGTGATCAGGTGGAAGTGGTATTTAACTGCTGCTGGAGAGTCTGAAGAATCATTCTTTCACTTACTTCTGTGTGTGATGGGAAAGGCTTCGGATCTAAGCGACTTTGATAGAGGGCAGATTGTAATGGCTCGAAGGCTCGGAACAAGTATTTCCGAAACTGCACGACTCGTGGGTTGTGCGCGACCTACAGTTGTTAGTACTTATGCAAAGTGGATGAATGACGGGGAAACCAGCAGTAGACGACATGGTGTTGGACGTCCACAGGCTATCAAAGAAAAAGGCCGTCGGAGACTGTCTCGCATGGTGAAGCAAAACCGGAGCCAGACAGTGGCTCAGCTGACAGCCGAATACAATGCAGGGCCAAGTAGAATAGTATCGCAGCACACTGTTCAGCGGACACTGTTGGATATGGGGCTACGCAGCAAACGTCCCACTCGTGTGCCTTTGCTGACCAAGCGTCATCGCCAACTGCGCCTGCGCTGGGCCCGGGAACATCGCGACTGGTCCATGGATCAGTGGGAGAGAGTTGCCTGGTCAGATGAATCACGGTTTGTCATTCATCACGCCGATGGCCGTGTCAGGATACGCCGTCTTCCAGGCGAACTGTTGCTCCCTCAATGTACAGTAGGTCATACACAGGCCAGTGGTGGCGGTATTATGCTTTGGGGGACGTTCTCTTGGGCGTCTCTGGGACCCGTGGTTGTGGTAGAGCACACCATGAATGCTACAGGGTATCTGAACATCATTGCGGACCATTTGCACCCTTACATGGCCTCTGTTTTTCCAGCTGGAAATGAAATGTTCCAACAGGACAACGCCCCGTGTCACAAGGCTAAAATTGTGTTGGAGTGGTTCCAGGAACATAATGCTGAATGCCAGTTAATGTTCTGGCCGCCTAACTCACCGGATCTCAATCCGATAGAACACATTTGGGATGTCATGGGACGGCAGCTCAGAGTTCAAAGACCACCAATTCGCAATATCTCGGATTTGCGTGACCGTTGCTTAAACATCTGGTACAATCTGTCTCCGGCTATCTACCAAGGACTTGTGGCATCGATGCCAAGGCGGGTTGAAGCTGTGTTGCGCGCCAAAGGTGGGCCAACTCGTTATTGACAGGTGGTCATAATGTTTTGGCTCTTGAGTGTATATATATATATATATATATATATATATATATATATATATATATATATATATATATATATATATATATATATATATATATATATATATATATATATATATATATATATACTAGCGGCCCGTCCCGACTTTGTCCAGGTTGAACAATTATCTATCTTAAGTAGATATTAGGCAGGTATAATTTATTTTAAAACTTCATGGTATACCACATTTTTCGTTTTTCTGAGGTTTTAAAATAAACTGATTCTCCGCGTTTCCTGACCTAGAGAGACCAACATATATTTATCCTTGAGTAAAGCAATCTTCCCTTAAGCCAAGTCCAATATATTTGTATGTTTGACCTTGGGATTTGTTGATGGTGATGGTAAAAGAAATTTTTATTGGAAACTGTAACGCCAGGCACTGAACTGTGTCCGGGGAGCACCCGCATGCCGATTTTGATACGATTCGGCCCCATAGCCTATACGCTACAGAGTCCACACACACACACACACACACAAAACAAACAAAAAAATGAGAAAAGCACCAAAAATGGCACAAAAAATGTAATAACTTTTTTTTAAATTAAAAATTTAAAAATCCGGCTATGTCAGGCACTGAATCGTGCCCGGGGCCACCCGCGTGCCGATTTTGGTACGATTCGGCCCCATAGTTAATGAGTAGTTATATATAGTTCCGCGTTAGGCTCGGTGCACACGAGCGATGCGGCGCCGGTGCGGCACCGCAGTTGCGATTAGAAGTACATAGAGTTGAACTAACCGATTCACACGGACGTTTGAGCCGCTGCGAGCTCGCAACGACCGGTTTTTTCACCCCGTGTACTGCTTCATTGCACGAACGACAACGGCTTAGAAGTACCTTCATTTCAACTGCGCTATTCACACGGACGACATTTTGCCGCAAAAACAAAATGGCTGAAAGTGTAGACACAGAACTTTTAATAGAGGAAGTTAAAAAGTTTAGTGAATTGTGGGATATTAAATGTGAAAAGTACAATATATTTACAATATATTAAATATATTAAATTGTACACAAATTAATTACACAAATTAAATACACAATTTAATAAATTTACAATATATTAAATTGTGTACAATATATTTACATTATTCTAATTTTTTGAACCATGTTATGAAGTATTCTAATATTTTGAATTTTTTTTCCCTTGCTGTTTTAAATATATTTTCTATTTCATTGTAATATGTTCATATTTTTATAGTCTACAAAATATGCAGATTTGTATTATGATAATTTATATTTGATATCATTGATTATTTATTTGATAAATTAGATTTGCAATTCCCTTGACCATATTTTCTTTCATTATTCTAATTTTTTGAATCTGAGCTGTAGTCTGAAAACAGACTCAATCCTACCTTTGGAAAATTCAGTACAGATGTGACTTTTTGTTAAAGGAATCTAGCAGACCGTTAAATACATAATGGTGGGCCACTTCCCTCAGTGGAAAAAGGGGTCAATTTTTAGGAAAAGACCACAAAGAGACAATTCAAGGCCCGGGGTGTCAGGCTGACAAAAAGGAACGCATGCCTGGAGGTGCCAGGTGACATTTATTTAACGGATCACGGCGATCAGGTTTACAATATTTCAGATAAATTTATATTAGTCATATTTCAGTCTCGTATTAATTTTTGATGTTTTCTCAAATGTAATTAGATAAAAACAGCAGATCATAGCAATATATAACTTAATTAAAAATTAAACACAAATCTAAACAATATGCTAGAAAGTAAAAATTAAAAATATTTTTTGATTTATTAAACTTTTATTAATTTCCATTTATTAAATTTTTAAATATTTATTGTTATTTTTAAATATCGCATTTTCCATTCGCATTTATTGTTAAATGCAGTCATTTTGCCATGGCAGTTTTCCGACATCACTAATGAAATAGTCCGCCCATGTATTTCTGATCTGATTTAAATTGATCCCTCCTTGATTTTGATGGGATCCTTGATTTTGGCCGCTGTCATAAAATCCTTCGATACATAATGTATCTTCAAATTTATATCAATCTCTTTTGAGAACATAATTATGAAGGACACAACACGTTTTGATGATGCTTATAACAAAATCAGGTTTCACGTTTAGAGGCCTATGTAGTATTCGCCATTTGTTGCTCAAAATTCCAAACGAACATTCGACATATCTTCGAGCTCGAGATAGTCGGTAGTTATTTTTTTTTAAGTATTTATTTATTTATTTATTTATTTTTTTTGTGAGACAAAAATTTACCGCTGTACGGTCTCAAAACATTTCTTGACAAGGAAAATGCTTCATCTCCAACAAACACGTAGGGCAGGACTGGGTGATCCATCCCAGGCAGGGGTTTACCTGTTAGTATTTTCACGCCTCCGCTTTCTAATTTTTTATTGAAAGAGCTATCTTGGAAAATTAAACTATCCGAATCTTTGCCATAGAAGCCAATATCTACATACAAAAAGTTATATTGTGAATCAGCAATTGCTAATAACACCATAGAAAAATAATGTTTGTAGTTGAAGTATAATAACCACTTCTTCAAACGAGTGTTTGCTCATTCGGAAGTAATTAAAAACTTTGCTTCGTCATGACACAAGTCTTCATATAATAAGGAAAATGTCCCTTTTAACAACCTCGAACTCACCAGTGGATGGACCCAATAATTTCTTTTTCTGTATTTTAAATATTTATAAGCAAAGTACGAAAACACAACTCTTTTTCTTGAGTACGCTTCCAATTCTCGTGTCCTCAATGTTACAGCTCGCGTTCTCTAATTGTTCGCTCGTGTACACCACCTGTCTGTCACGTGAATTTCACAGAACAGCCAAAACCGCAACGGGATCGCCTCTCGTGTGAATTGAAGCCTGCGGCACCGATGCGAATTCACACCGGCACCGGATCGCTCGTGTGCACCGAGCCTTAGGGCCTGTTCACATAGGAGTCCGTTGCGTAGCGTTAAGGGAAAGATGACGTTGAGACGAAAATAAACCAATCATAGGCGTTAAAATCTTCATTGCTAATCGTTTGGAGGCCTATGATTGGTTTATTTTCGTCTCAACGTCATCTTTTTCTTAATGCAACGCAACGGACTCCTATGTGAACAGGCCCTTATAGTTAGTTCCGCGGTGTCTCGCTGACAGCGAGACAGCCGCGGAAGCTGTCGAAATAAGCAACTTTTAGGGGCAAAATCATTAAAACATTAATTAAAAAAACTCCGGGGCCCGATTTTCAGAAAATAATTTGTCTACGTTTTAATCTGAACTATCAACTATATCTATACAAAATTTCAGCTTGAAGCAAGACTTTATCAGTTATAAAGGAATAAACATAGGCCTATTCGAAATAATCAATAAATTTTAATGTGATTTCACAGTTTCAATAAAACACACTGATTTTTTAATAAAGTTCAATAATTAAAGTTCGGTTTACGCAAATTGGGCATAAAATTGTACATAAATTCAAAAACATAAAGTTTATAAGTTAAATAAAGTTCTGAAATATTATACCAATAAATTTCCAGTTGATAACCAATAAATTGTAAATTTTTTTTTACCTTAAATGTCAATAAAAAGCGTAGCTCCAAATGTAATTTTCTTCAATAAACCCTTAAACATTGCCAATTTCAAAAATCCCTTTTGTATTTATCAATACCTCCTCCACTTGAATCTTTAAAATGTTAAATGTTTTACTGAAAATAAATGAAAATATCGTTTGATATGTTGCTATGGTTACTTGACTATGGTTGACAAAGGAAAAGTTGTAAAGGTGAAGCCTCAGCTCAACATTTAGGCCCCTAACTTTCTTTCTACCGATCAGATATACATAATATATAGCCTATGTCCATCTGGAATAATGTACCTTTCAAATAGTGAAAGAATTTTTGAAATAGGTGCAGTGGTTCCAGAGATTACCCTCCTCATACAAAATCTGCTCTCTCTCTTTATATATTAGTATATATATATATATATATAATAAATACAGCGATCAATGTATGCAATTGATGTAAAAAAAAAGCAAAAAAATATACGTATTTATAATAAAAATCCTAAGGGATATTTTTATAGACAAAATTATGTAGAAGAAAATATTCAAATTAAATCTAATAGAACATACTAAAAATATAATACAGTTAATATAGAACAGTTTGAGGAACATATCTTTTACTGTATTTTAATATTGTTTTGGATAATGTCCAATCGTCTGCCGTATTAGCAAAAAAAAATTTTTTTTTTCTATTTCGTTATGCACGTGACGATAAATTTATTTAAAGTACCAGAAAAAGAAATCACGTGATCAGCATTTAATAAATTAAATTTAAAAAAATAATCTTTAAAAATTCCTCAAAAATCAGAAAATGGAGGTAAAGGTTCGAAAAAGATTTCATTTTAAAGGAATTTTTATGATCTTTCTCGTGATATAAATTTTATAACCCTCGAATTATTATTTTAAATGCAAACTTAAAAAAAGTTACTAAAACAGCTTAAAAATTTAATTTAAAAAAATCTAAGATGAATTTTTCAAAAATCTCACTTAGTGCACCCCTACACTATAAGAAGAATCGCCATGCAAAATTTCAGTCCTTTAGGTCCAGCTGTTTGGTCTGTGCGTTGTATGTCAGTCAGTCAGTCAGTCAGTGAGTCAGTTACGGAACTGTTTTATATATATATATAGATAGATATGCACCAATTTTATAAAAAAAAAAATTATGCATCTGCAAGCAAATCTTTAAATGCAGTGATCGCGTTTTTCAACAGTCTTTCTTGAAATTTGCTTTCTCAAAGATGATTTTAACTTTCTAGTTATAGACATATTGATAGTTTAATGTGAGATTTTGTGGCGGCCGTGTGGTACAGCGCGCTGGTTTTCAGTGCTCGGATCGAATCCCGCCGTTGCGTCACTCCGTTCGTGTCGTCCCTACATCGGGGGTAATGCTAGTCTGCCTATATGATGCCCCCATAATAACACAAATAATGTAAATAATTCAACACGAAATAATACATACATATTAAGAAGGCATAGACAGCCGAACAAATTAACAGAATACCTATCCTAGCGTTGAAAAAATTTAACTTTTCAATAAAAGATTGCGCAGTTGCAACAAATCCTTATACTGAAAACAGACAAATATAACTAAAAGTAAATAATTCAACAGAGAAAAAAATAATTACTAACAGGAAGAATGCAGACAAAATATACTGAAATCACGTACTTGGGGCTCAACGCACCATAAATGAAAGATTCTGTTGCAGTAAAAGAACTAAACCCTATAACGAGGCATCAGGAGGCCTAACCAAATCAGTTGCCTCAAGGGGGGAACTTTCTGAATAGGGTGCAGGTCTAACTAACTGGGGGATACAGGCCCCCGTAATAAAATGGCTAGCAAAACTGCGGTGTACTGTGGCGGTAAGGATGTCCAAGAAACCATCTGTCACATTGGAAAAAAAAGTTTAATGTGTTGTAAAGAATTAATAACTAAAATTTCCAAAGTTTCTGAAACTATGCAAAATTTCACTTATTCTACTTTCAGATGAAAGAAAAAGAAAAAAAAAACACATTTAAAAATTGGTATTTGCTAATCAGTGATTAGAAAAATACAGGGAGGAAAATTCCCTATAGCTCACCATAGGGACTGAAGATTTGTGATGTCAAGTGGTATGCTTTAAGTAAAGAAAATAAACTCTTTATTTTCTGTAGTTATCTTAGTGTTAATTTATCCAGCTAAATATTTTTTCACCGAAATATGAGAGGGAATCTACAGCTGCTGAACTTCTGTTTAATGTTTCATCACATTTTTATTTGTTGTGTATTTAAACATCTTTGTAACAGTCCATTTTACAGCCATTTTTTTTATCCGTCGTATAATTCTAAAGCGTTAAAAAGGTCATTAAATGTATGTTCGTTTACACATTCAAAGAGATATATTGGAGAGACCTTTCTTGATAAGCTTAAAAAAGAATAACATGTTACACAATTACACATCATAAAAGAGTATACATGCACGTTTCTTAAAAATAAATGTAATTTTTTTCATATTTATTAACATGTGTTGGCTTTTGTTAAAGTGTCATAATAAGAAAAAACAAAACGACTCTCGACACATTTTAAATGTTGTAGTATTAGAAAAGGCTGAGATCCTCTGTACGAGAAAGAATAAATACAGTAAGTTTAAGTCCCGAGAAAAAAAATTCTATTCTAGGGCTATATTAATTAACTGAATCAAGCGTAAAGTCTGTTATCAGCATATGAAACAATGTCTTGAGAAACGATCATTTATAGAAAGCAAATCTAAGAGTTGTTGATATTCGTATAGAATTATTACTTAGTTTGCATGCTGTTGAGAAAAGCGTTTCACAAAACTTTCTCAACAACAGCCTCCTATATCATAGTCCTTACCAGGAGATATTGTTCCCTTTTATAGCCTTTGAATTTCTCCGTCATACAACGACATATCTTAAATGATAAGAAATGTATAAAGTTTCTATCCTGTAACTGGAACTCTAACCTTGATGGCTCACAGTAATTCCGAATTTTAAAAGAACTGGGTCGCAAAAACTCTCTATTTCCCAAGAGAAAAACGCGATGAGTTGGGATTCTCTACGATTCAAGCATACCGTTCGAATAACCATGCACAGACTTATAATTATAAAATTCAGTTTTAGTTACTGAAAGTGCTTGTAACGCCTGAGACGAGGATCTAACTCACGTCTCGAAACCTCTAGGCCTTTTTCTACTAACTGAATTACCCTAGCGATGTGAGGAAGTATTTTTTCAATTCCTACTATTAGTTCACACTCTCCCTGTATATATATATATATATATATATATATATATATATATATATATATATATATATATATATATATATATATATATCTTGTTCAAATTTTCAATCGTTAATAAAATGCTTTTTATTCATCCACTTAGTTCAAATACATTTTTTTAAACTTGTAGTGGATGACACTTGATGTTAATACAGTTTTTTCAAATATTAATTCATTAATTAAATTTAATTAATCAATTTTAGTTTTAGACCTAGAGCGTCGCTTGCTCTTGAATAGTAATTTCCCTCTTCTTACTGTGTAAACGGTAGCACTGCGATAGCGCGGGCTCCTCCCGTCCTGTAGGTTGCGGGTTCGAATCCCCAACCTGACGAACTTTTCCTCTCTCTTCCCCCCCCCCCTTTTAATCTCGTACAGTAGGCAAGGTTCTGGCAGGCAATCCTTTTTTTCAATTCCTACTATTAGTTCACACTCAAATTTTTCTTTGTTGACCTAAGTAGGAATTGACTTTAAAATTTTTTTTTTTTATATTACTTGTTCCGACTTTCCGTCACACGTCGTCCTTTTCTTTCTGAGGCTAACGTCATAGTTTGTTGGAGGTCCAGTATGTTGCCCTGATGATATTTTTCCATGTTTTTATTAACTCGCTTTCTTGTTTGTTTGTGTGTTTGTCTAGTACAAATCTTGCAATCGATTTTTAACTAACTTCCCGACTAGCTAGACATTTGAAACTTTTTGAATAGCTCAGAACACGATGACAATGCATTTTTTTTATACTTTTAGCCATCTTTAAGCAGAATTGAATTAACTTTCAGTTAATTTCTGTTAATTTTGTTTTGTAGACTGGTGCAGCCATCTATCGTCTGGAACGGGAACGAAAAGTTAAACGCAAGTTAACTTCTAATTAACTTCATTTTCTTTCTAGTTGATGGGATAATTCATCAAAAAAATTTTTTAAAGTATTTATTAATACATAGAATTGTCAAGTTCATATGATTCAACAGAAAATTTAAAAACATGGTATATAAAAAGTTCTTTTTATCTTGTAATTATTACTTATTTATTTATTTAATTGTTGTCAGCGACGTTTTTAATTTCTATGGTGAATTTTTCTCATTCGTTTAACTGGTGGTCCATACTCATTCTTTGTCGCGGTCTTTACTACATTAGATTTAATACGTAAACTTACCGATGATTTACTTCATTCAAACATTTACTTTGTATAAATCGATTTTTTATAGAGGTTGTAACGGACTATAAGAGTTGAAGGTTTCGTATTCCAAAGCTTACGATTTTTGATATTTATCCCAGATGTTTCTGAGGTATTTTAGCAGTAGATGTTGGGTAAGATTACGATAAAATCTTGTTCACTGGTGCAAGTATGATTTATTGAACAGTCGCTTATTGATTGCCCTCTTATGATTCATACTTTTTGTGATTTTTTTTCAATTTATAAATTTTTCATATTTAAATTTAGTGTATTTTTAAATTCCTTTTATTTGATCAATGTTCCAGAAGTTTATTGAATTCCTCTTCCGTTGCTAGCGGTTCACAGCACCCGCCCTAGCGGTTACATCGCCCCGGACAAAAAGACAAATTGCTGCCCCCTAAGAATATATATATATATATTTCTTAAATAAAGATACATATTTTTTATTTTCAATAAAAATCAAATCATTTTTTTAAAATTTTAATAAAAGCATATATTTAGAAAGAAACATATAACATAACATAACATTGATAATCAAGCAGTACAAAACAGTAGAAATTAATTAAGAAATATGGTCTTGTGGCGGCCCTGTGGTACAGCGCGTTGGTTTTCGGTGCTGAGGGTGCTCAGATCAAATCCCGACATTTCACCACGAAAAATGCCTCCGTTCGTGTCGTCCCTTCATAGGGGATAATCCTGTCTACCTATATGGTGCTCCCATAATAAAATGGGCAGTAAAATTGCGGAGTTGTATAGGCCAATGTTTGATTACAAGTGCCTCCGCATTGGTTAAAAAAAAAAATTAAGAAATATCTGTACCTAGCCACAAATTGTTAACCATATAATTTTTTACATTTTTAAATGTTATTAAAAATGTGTATTATTACATAAACAATAAAAATGCCATTATTTTGAAAATAAACAAGGTAGCATCAACTACGTTAAAATCACAAAAACTTTTTTTTTCTTACTTCCAGTTCTGCAAACTTTTTTATTACATCTTTTAAATTTACTTGATCAGCAATTTCATGCTCAATTGCCAAAATGGCCAAACCATAAAGACGATCTTATGTAGTAGTCGAACGTAAAAAGTTCTTAATTAATTTTAAATTAGAGAAACGAACTTTTGCCACTTGTTACAGTTATTGGTATCGTTAGTAATATTCTTAAAGCAATAGTAAGGTTTGGGACAAAATTTAACTTTGTAATTAAGCTCAGTACATTGCTTAGGCTTTCTTTTTGTCCAAAAGTGCAGATACTGCTGAAATTTCCTCTGTTAATTCCACCCCATTTATATCAGCAGAATCCATGCAAGAATAAAGCTATTGTGTAATGAAACCGCTCTTTTTGAGGTAATAAGCAAGTCTACGCATATTCAAACACAAGTTGAAGCAGAGCTCTGCTCGCGTACTAATGCTATTCTGTTTAGAGAAGTATATGCAAGTTCAAACAAGTTCAAGCAGCGTCCTTTACAAATTCTGAGTTAATTTTTCAATAATAGTGTAAATATTTTTAGTTTTTATACATAAACAATATAAATACACTAAGCACTGTAAAATTTTAGCGAACGAAAAAATCGATGTGTGAAATTTTCTATTAATTTAGTATTTAACACATCAATATTTTTCTCACACTAACAGCCAAAATGGCGCCCCGGACAAATGTCCGGGTTGCCCACGAACGGTTGACTGAAACGGTTGCACTGAAAACTTTGACTACAAGTGTCGTTTGACAGCATATATTAAAATGAGTAGAAATTATTGTGACGTAATGGATGTGATTCCAACGAACTTTGAGGAGCATATATTTTGATCAGACTTTGCGGAGGAAATGCTACAGTGTGTCGCATCCATTTACACATCTGCCTGTCAATTTGCTCGCAGACAACAGCACACCAAAGTGTGCGGCTGAGTGCTTTTTACTTTGTCGCAGATGACTATTTATGAGAAACTGACAAAGTGCCTCTAAGATATCACCCGAAACGTAGGCGTGAAATTTTGGCCTGCATCCAAGGTGAAAAACATGATGGTTGAGTCGTATAATAAATTATGCCGCGAAAAAAACTCGTAAGATGCTCTTACGTTGTATGGAGGAGTTCAAAAACTCATACTGTGTAGGTTTCTGGGCCAGACATTTCGTGTATTTCATACTTTTGCTGTTTCCTCTCCTTAATGAGATCCAAGTTTGAATTATAACACATTTTGATCTTGAATAAATGTACTTAAAATTTATATTCTATATAGCTGAGCATTCTAAATATATTTGTCTTCTCTTACGTTATTTTTGGATTGCTTCTGTAATTAAAAATTCTTTGAGACAAGTTGAGAAAGTTACAGTGTTTGAAACACTGTAACTTATATATTTTATATATCTGAGCATTCTGAATCTACATATTTGTCTTCTCTTACGTTATTTTTGCCTTTTTCCATAATTAAAAATCCTTTGAGAAAAGCTGTGAAAGTTGCAGTGAAAAAGTTTGAGAAAGTTGACAAGCAGTACAACATATTAAGTTACGTTAATCCACTAGCGTAATGGAACGTGATGACGAGCTTTCTTCATAAGATGAAACAAGAGAAAATTGAATGAAGTAAAATGATAAAAACGAATTGGTTTTAAATAAACGTTTAATAACTAGAATGATATGTAATTAGAGAGTGTCAAATGTCTCGGGATAAGCGAAAGGCTAATGGCTATAGCATCTGCTTTCAAGTTATAAAGAGGTCAAGAACTTCTCACTGTAAAGTCCACCTACCAATAACGTGTTGTTTGCACGTTACCCTGTCAGATGGTTGGGTTTCTAACCCTACCTCTGGTATTCTTCTAACTAACAAGTCCAATGATATAAAAAGTGTTATAATCAATGACTTTTCAGTTTCCTTACATAATTCTCATGCTTATTGAAGCCAATTACATGAATTGTTAGCCGGTGTATGTATGTATGTATATATATATATATATATATATATATATATATATATATGTATGTATATATGTATATATATATGTATATATATATATATATATATATATATATATATATATATATATATATATATATATATATATATATATATATGTATGTATATATATATATATATATATATATGTATGTATATATGTATATATATATGTATATATATATATATATATATATATATATATATATATATATAAATAAATCATTCAATGATTATGTATTCCTGGATGGATATTTATTGCAAGTTTTCGCAAAGTCCACTATCATTCTTTCAAACGGTCGGGTAACACTTTAACGTCCTCTAGGGGCAGGAGTCGAACCCGGGTCTTAAAATCCCGGGACCACAAATTATGGCACGCTGGTTTTCTATATATCAACTGAACTATTCCCTGAGAGAATTTTTTTCAGGCTTCTCTCACAACAATTTATGAAAAAATACGCTTAGGAATATTTTTAATAATACTTTGTGGTTTATTTTGAAATTTATGTATTTGCTTTTAAGCTTTACGGAAGTGTATAATAAGTGTCAGTTAAAAGGAAATCATCGTTATTTACGCAGTTTTTAACTTGGGATAAAGAACATTGTTGTTCTGAGTCACCCTTTACAAAGCACGTATGTCCTCGAGTATAATGCAAAATTTTGGTTACGGGGATTTTTAGTACCAAAAACCTATGAGAATGAATTCTGATATCACCGTAGCCGATCCCATTCTCCACCACGCATTTATCTGTGAAGCATTTGCTCTAGATATTTCTTAATGTTCAGTGCATGAAACTAGTAATGCAAAATTTTGAGAATATTAGCTAGCAATGGTAACTTTTTACCCGAAATACAGAAGTTTATCTTTGAATAGCCGCCCGTCAGACCTAACTTACAGATGAGAAAAAGAGCGTCACGCTTTAATGTAAGTCAAAGGATGCGATAGAAATGTCGAACCTTGAATTGATGTATGTATAATTACGTATTCAAAGTGGAGTTCATCTTATTTACTGCAAATGATAATGATATATCATTATGGTACGCAGAAATTAAGTTAGATTTGATAGTGGGATATGGTTTGTTCTCCAAATCAAAATAATGGAGATTAATGCTATGCACTTAGATAAATTTGGCAAAAAGTTCAGTAGGTTAAGCATATTCACAAGCGAAACAATTCTTTGTGAGGAATCATTTGTCGCTTTTTTCCTCATGAAAAATATTCTGATAAAATCCTCAAAGTAAAACAGATTTCGTTGTGAAGCACAACGCCATATCAATCTTCAGCAAAAATGATCTCTTACCCTTTGAAATCTGTTTTACTTTGAGGATTTTATCAGAATATTTTTTATGAGGAAAAAAGCGACAGATGATTCCTCACAAAGAATTGTTTCGCTTGTGAATATCCTTAACCTACTGAACTTTTTGCCAAATTTATCTAAGTGCATAGCATTAATATCCATTATTTTGATCGAGTAGGAGAAAAGTTTGCTTTTTCAAGAACTTTCTCTTCTTTAGGTGTGCGTTTGCACACGTTTCTACAATGCTTGCAAAATCGTGAAAAACATTCCCTCGGATTGTCTAAGATGATCAAAAACTCCTCCTTTTTCAGTTTTTGCGTCGTTTTAACCATAAATTCTTGAAACAAAGTCCATTACATTGTCTCTATTTCAATTTATCCTCTCAGGAATATTTCAAAATGTTATTAATAATGTCAAAGAAAGTAGTATAACCCTCGTATATGGCAATTTGAAGAAGTGGTTGCATTTCTGGCACTTAAAGAAAGAACTAGATTTATGGATATATGGCATCGAAAGCCTGTTAGTCAATTTTCGTCTTCTCACCAATACATTTTAATATATTTTATAGTTTTAGAATCACTACATCTCCTTTATTTTTGCTAATACCGAAGAGGTTGAAAAATCACTATATGACGTTAATGGTATTAATTATAAGATATTCAGCATTAAACCTATATATATATATATATATATATATATATATATATATATATATATATATATATATATATATATATATATATATATATATATATATATATATATATATGTATGTATGTATGTATACACACACACACACACACACACATATATATATATATATATATATATATATATATATATATATATATATATATATATATATATATATATACATACATACATACATATATGCATGAATATATATATGTGGGACTACAAATCCATCCCACTTCTGATATAATTGTAGGACCTTCTAATCCAGAGTTCGAAATTTTTCTAAAGTTTTTCATTTTCATACCTTGATCTGACGTTGTTGTGATTCATCCATAATCTTAAGTAGACTAAAAAAATCCATACTTGGCGCCTTTTAGAAAATAGTAACATCAGAATTGGTTAATGTCTAAGAACCTGATCACTCATTGAAACTATCAGATTCTTGGTTTAAATAGCGCATGTCATCAAAATTTAGCATACCCGATCTTCAAAGTTTACACTTTAATTATCAGAGATAAATTTCAAAACCAGGAAATTGCTCAACTACTTTCGTTTTCAGCCACCAGCGAAGAAAAAATCATCCTGCCCGTCGCGCGTCCTTCCGACGCGCGAAAAAAACTCCGCCACTTCTTTTCTATTTTCGGCCATGACTGTCTCTCTTCTGCAGCGAAATAGGTCTCTCAGCTTTTAGATGACAAACCTTGCCGTCTACGAACTTCCCTTCGCAAGAACTACCCAGAAGGATGGTATTTTCGACAAGGAGCTTCTTTGTCCACGCTTCCGCGTATTGCGATGGTCGAGGGATTTTTTTAAATTTTTTTTTTATCCGTTGATGAGATAAACTAATGCGTGAAAGGAAATATCTTAAAATCTGCCTCTTGAATAAAAAGAAAATCGATATTGACCTTTCTTTTTATTTCAAGGCGACCGACGCATAGAAGTTAAACGCCGACGTGACTATATGAAACGGTGGTGTGTTTGTAAAACTGTTCTTTGTGTCTTAGAAGACAGGAATGAAATAATACCATGTTTATTAATGTAATACAGTTAAGTTTTGGGTATTTTATATGAAATCGAAAACATTTTGTTAGTTTAACTACAGAGGGCTGAACGTAATACGGTACCCCAGCTCTGCCGTTAAGGGGACACTGGACCTTCAAACCTAACTTTTTTTGTTTTCAATGGATTTGCTTGAAATTTGAATATGTGATTAGTACCATAGATACGTAAAAGAGGTTAAAATTTAATGAAATATTAATAATTTATGAATTATGAATTATTAGTTATATCAAAAATTGGCCTAATTAAAAATGTTCCATGATCATTTCTTTTGCATATAATATGGTAATTTTTATTTACGGGATACCTTATAGAACTAACAATGAAACTTATTGCTTATTTTAAGCATTCATTTAATATATAAAGAGAAAAAAATAACAGTGAAAACACCCTTTTTATTACGCAAAATACTTCTAAATCATCTTTTGAAGTACAAAATTTAAAAATTCTGAGCTACGAAGCATAATTATTTTCAATAAGATTTATTTGATATACACTTAAGTATAAAAAACTTAAATTTCAAAACAATACGATAATTAGAAATGCTCCTGGAGCAGTTTGAATATTCGTATGACATGAAAATTTTTATTTTGAGAAAAACACATTTAAAGTTATTGCTATTAGTAACCACATAATATCTAAATTAAATACAAATGCCTATAACTAGAAAATTAATCACAGAAATAAAAAAATTCATTTTGCAACACATTCCTACTCGTCCGTAGTTTCACAATTCAATAAAATAAAAAAATAAAAATTTTTTGGACAAATTTCACAATTTTGAAAGTCCACTGTCACTTTAACAGTAGTTTTAGACCTTATAAACCTGCAATTATATTAAAATAAAGACTGCAGATGTATCATCACTTATGTTTACAAAATTTGGCTATGGTCAGACTGGTTCTCAGATTTTGCAAGCTAATAGCAAGAATTATTCTCAATTTTAAAAAGATATGTTTATTTTAAAGGATGTCATTTTACATTTGAACTGCCAAATGAAACGATTTTTTGTATAATGTATCCATCCCAGCATACTGAATAACTAGAAGTCACAGACCATTTTGGGTTTCTGAGACTTGGAAGCCACATGAGACGCCTAACGCAGATCGTCGCAGGCGTTATTTATTTATTTTTAAATTAACAGCGTTGCTTATTTTGGCTAAATCCATCATTTGGTTGAATTGTAATGGACTATAACTATGCAGTATTCCTGGCTCAATGCCATTAAGTTTACTTTTGTAATGAGCTTTCTTTTTGTCTACCCAACTCAAGAATAGAGGAAGTCTGCGGTTTACAAATGAGAGCAGAAAATTACTGTTTTACCTGGAAAAATTATAACTTCGTCTTTAGAGTCGTTTATCCTGCATTTAGAATGTCGAAAGACATTTTGTGGTATCCTCCCCGTAACATATAAAGTGATTCCGGTCTTTTTAACTTCATAGGGAGGTACAGTTATAAAGGTTACAACCCATCCTCACAAAAAACATCTCGCCATAATTGCACCAAAATTTGTTTCGCATTCAATGACATTGAATCTTATAGTATTTTGATATGAAATGACTTAAGTTAACTTAATATAAACACTTAACATAAACACTTAAATATAAACATTTAAATATAAACACTTTCTGAAATCTTGCCGTGTGCCGTACGTCAGAAATTATAGAATCCAAATTAGGATCTGTTACGTGCAATTGTTTAAAGTCATCTTTTTTATTGTAATCTTTCGCCCAAGTCTAAATGTTAATCATACTAAATATTCCATAATTATTATGCATCATTCAATTTTCATCTGATATAAACACTATTTAGATGTTTGTTACAATCAATTAAATCAAAATTTATTCATTTTGCTTAAAGGATGATATGGTAATATATCATGTTAACAATAGATTATATTGCAGATATATAATGTTAGTAGAAAAGACTTTATCAGAGCTGATGGGAAAAAGGGCATAATCTAGACCAAAGATAGCCTAATGACGGCCTGAGAGCAAGATCCGGTCCATCAGTCTATTTATTAAGGCCCGTTACTACTCATGTTTTATTTATCAATTTTATCGTTCAGATATGCCAGATTAGATGCTATCAGTTGCATACACGAACGTGACATCTGCATTAGGTTCTTCGTAAATTTGTAAGGCATTTTTACCAAAAAACTTGCAAGTTTTTAATGTTCGCATACAAAATAACTGTAAAATAATTTTTGAAACATAATCTTAAATATGAATAAGGATGTAATCAATGGCATCTAAATGAGGTGATAATTAATTGATGGCATCTGTGTCTTTAAGGGGACTCGAGACTCTTAAGTCGAGGAAATAAGACATATTTTCATACTTTTTGACTCTTTATAACTATTTCAATTTACTCCCAATTTTTCCAAATTTTATGGATATGATAAATTGATATATTTATTTTAATAAACAAATTTTCAACTCTCCAAATAATTTTAAATAAATTTTTTTTTAAATGCTTTAGATATACCTTGTTTTTTTAAGCATTTTTATTGTATACTGGCTTGCGCGCAGAACTGTGAAATTAATTTTACACTTAAATGTATAATTCCTGTTTTATATTTAAAATAAATAATTCAAAATACAATTGAACATAAAACATTCAACATTAATTTTTTTTTTCAATTTTTTTTTAAACTGCTCAAAATATACTTAAAATTCCCTTAAATTTTTGCATTAATTTACCCCTGAAAAATTAACAAACTGTGCAGTGATTGCAATAATTCTAATTCAGACGCAATTAAATAACATGATTATGCAGTGATAAAAATTTCATGGAATTATGTTTCATAGTTTTTGAGATATCAGTTGCGGAATGATGCAAAATTTCATTTTGAGAAAAATGAGTTTAAAATTTTTCTTACCATAAACTTGATCAGTAATTAAATATTTAGAATATCAATATCTCCGGAGCTAAGCGGAATATTTTCATGCGATTTGCTTTATTTTGTTCAGAAATGATCAGGCTTTAACATATATTTTTTTCAAAACATCGAATGTTTTAAAGATTTAAGGGTAGTGAGTCCCCAATACGGATTTCCAGAGAGCATATAGAATTTTTTTTTCAGAGAAATGAGGACATCTGATGTTACTTTACTATAAGATGGCCCTTGGGCATCTGTGTCTTTAATGCTGATTTCCAGAAATCAGATAAAAATACTTTTAAGAGAAGTGGTGCAGTGGCGTAGCGAGCATAATTGGTGCCCAGGGCACGATACCTTTTTGGCGCCCCCCCCCCCATGGTCTTGGGGACCAAATGGTCAAATGGTCTTGGGGATCATTTGGCACCCCTTTGCGAGTGGCGCCCGGGGCATGATAGACCCCCTTTGCCCCCCCCCCCTTCCCACGCCACTGAAGTGGTGTCATCTGATGTTACCCTTTATTATATAGTGGTCCTTGGTCTATTCTTAATTGACCGCCAATGCTCTAGGAAATGAAAAGTGTACAGTGGGTGATTAGAGGGTGGTACGGTTGGACTCTGGGAGAGAGTCAACCTCCTTCTGAACATTATTCAAACTGAGATTATTCTAATATTTCATTTGTTGAATAAAATAACACGAAATCAAATATTCAGCTATCTCCTGTGAAATTGTGAATCGACATGAAATTTGAAAATGGAAAGTTATGATTCCAACTGGAATCTAAACAGCAGTTGAGAGATTAGTGCAAGACAGACATAAAGTTTTCCTTTATATGATAGTCAGGTACGGTTAATGTTTATAGTATTTTTGTACTATAATAAAATACAATTTATATTAAAACCTTCTTTTTATAGTAACCATTGATGATTTTATCCTTAAACTTTTATTATTATAACCTGGATCAAATTTTCGTAAAACTTTCAGTCTACCTTTTAAATAGTGAATTTACTCATTGTTTTATGTTTTGGCCATTTGTCATTTGAAAGATATCCTCTAAAGAGCGCGAGTGAATGACTTTATTGAAAGAATATGGAAAATTAAGGGAACGGCGGACATTAAAATTTATTTCTTTTACTTTTCATCATAGAGATACGAAATTTTGTACATATATACATTTCACTATAAATACAAGTATATAGAATACCATAAAACAAATTTACAATTTCATTATAATATTAAGATATTTTTAAAAAATTTGAAGTTCATAAACAAAATTTAAAATGCCCCTTGCGACTTAATTTTTTAGATATGTCCTCGATTTTGAATTTTAATCACTTTAAACTGTATAACAAACAAATCTGGGAATCAATTATTTAGTCCCTTGAATAGTTAATTTTTGAGAGATTTTTTTCTGAATTCCATCCCGATTTTCATGAAAATTTTGCCTTTTAATAAGTTATAAATCAAATTTAATTACTTTAATGAAGTCGAATTGTAAAATTCATACCCAGTTTCTTTTGTAAACAGTACCAGGATTTTTCCTTATCAATTTCATGAATTTTGAACAAAAATTAAGTAACATGGAACATTTGAAAAATCTGTTTTGAGAAAAACAGATTTAAAGTTTATTACTACACTTACCCTTTATAAATTACTTCGTAGAAGCTTCATAAATGATTTTTTACTTGAACAAAACTATTTTGGTACTATTAATCTACAGAAATATATATATATATATATATATATATATATATATATATATGTATGTATGTATGTATGTATATATATATATATATATATATATATATATATATATATATATATGTATGTATGTATGTATATATATATATATATATATATGTATGTATGTATGTATGTATATATATATATATATATATATATATATATATATATATATATATATATATATATATATACATATATATACAGTGGAATCTCGATCGATCGTTTTCGGAATCATCGTTTTCCCGCATGTATCGTTTATTTCACCCAGTCCCGACAATTATATTCCTTTGTTATGTTACCGGATCTATCGTTTTCCCGCATTTATCGTTCAGTTCAGTCGGTCCCTTGAAAAACGATAGATCGAGATTCCACTGTATATATATATATATATATATATTTACAATAACACAATCAATATTACAATGGAATGATTTGCTCAAATAAAGGTCCACCGTTCCCTTAAACTGGTAGAATAATTAAAAAAATTCATTTAAATATAATTTATTCTAAATAATTTTATCGCGCTTTTTCAAGGCAAAATGTATTTAGCGAATGAGGCGAAAAAAAAAATTCATGTTAACCAATTTACTTGTATCCGTAATTTTAGAGAGTGCCATTTTAAACATTTTTGTCGAATAGTTATTTTCGGCATGAAGTATTAGAAATTTTCCCTGCAATCTGTTTCTACCATCTGTCTACATTTTTCTTCGAACGCTAAAAACTATGCGAGGGGCATCACCGTAGATCCTCACACTGTTCTTGTAGCTCATTCCTTCTACAGCCAAATTACCCATCCGTTGTAAAAAGCTCTTTTTTACTGCCCTTTTTTCCGTCCCCGAGCCTTGAGGCCTATGTTCAGTTTCCCCTGTAATCCAAAGCGAGGCCTCCTAGAGTGTTAGAAGAAGAAGAAAAAAATGTCGTAAAGAGGTCACACATATGAAATACATCTTTCAGGGTGAAGCAAATTGCCGGGCGTCAGCAAAAGTGACTGGCGAAAAAATGTATAGAATATAGTTCACGGACAGATTGGAGAATTTCTCTAAATCCCACGATATCGCTTTTAATCTTCGTTTTTGGATGTATTACTTCTACTAAAAAATGGATAGAGATAATTCTTCCATCAATCTGTGTCACTGCAGTGTCTGTTTACTTTGGCTCATTAGAGATCCGAGTCTAAAAAACGGTGGATCTCGCTCTAATGCTTTATGAAATAATTTCAAACTGGTTGCCTTGAAATTGCTTGAATGAACCGTTCGTAAAATAATCGCAGAAAAAAAATAATATAGAATATCGTATCACGTATTGAATTATAATATGATGAAAGTCGTTACATTTTTTCCCTGGTAGTCTGAGAGGTCAAATTAAAATAGCAGATCAGATTTAGTGTTGATGACTTAAAAGAATGTGGAATTGTCTGGTCTTTAAATACTTTATCAAATATTTTAAAGTATTTTTGAAATATTTAAAAGCTTTGTAGCCCTGATCTTTAAATATATTGTAGCTATGACAGATATGCAGATATTATAGTAGTGAGCAGATTACAAACATAAATAGATTAAAATAGATTCTGAAAGAAAAATGAACTTGAATATTATGCTCTATATTTCGTTTTGCATGGGCTACTTCGTCAAAAAATAGCTGATTTTATACTCCTTGGTATTAACTCTCAAATATTTAATATTTTTTTCTTCCTTTTATTATACGATATGAGCAAAATATATTATATTTTTCAATCTGTCATCAGTTTTAAACTTATATTTATTCTGTCTCTCTCCCTCCCTCTTTCTTAATTAAAAGAAAAATAGAGTTTATACATGTAGGAGAATATATGTATGTCTGTATATGTATATATATCAAAATATGAACACGAATAACAATCCTATTTTAATGTGTAAAAATAATTAGACGTTCGAATTTATATATGTGTATATATATATATATATATATATATATGTAATAAATTAAATATTATGCCCTCCATTCTAGCATTTAAATTCCCTTTCCTAAATCCAATCCGCAGTAATCTTAATTTATCGCTTTAAAACCCTTAGCAACAGAACTTCCCATGAATCGCATGCCTTTGCATTTCTACACGTGTATACCTCTGGAGAAAGGCGTGGGTTCGCATCGCGAGCCCCAATATCTGCTTACCCTAGAAAATAACAGCCACATGTTTTTTCCGCCCTCTCGCGCGTAAGGTTGAAAAGGTGATATTAGCTTCCGAGCCGTCTTCTGAAATGGACAGACGTACTTTTGTCGCTCTAATAAACGATTCGACCCGACTGCTTCCAAATTTAATTTTATCCCTTTCAGGCTGAGTCTAGCTCCAGCCATGTAAATATGAGCTTGTTTCTCTTTCAGATTATAATTTAAGGATGTAATGGATATATTACACACACACACACACATATATATATATATATAAACACACACACACACACACACACATATATATATATATATATACACACACACATATATGTGTGTGTGTGTACGTACTTGCTCTTCAATATTAGCCGTAATAAATATTTTATTCATTAAACGTAACACTATAACAATTCTTAAGCAAAATAAACGTGTATGAAATTCGCATGAAATTATAATAATTTTTATACAAATTTTATACTTAATATGTGGAGTTGTCAACTACCTACATCCTATTATAGTACTGGCTGATAAATCAAACACGTTTGAAACAAGCTGACATAGGTAAGTCTACACTTTGTTTCTCAAAATATTTCAATGTATCCCATTCAAGATATTGAAGCTGAGTACAATCAGCGACTTAGGTTGTATCTTCATACCGCGCGGTCTCAAATGCACTGAAGTTGGGGGTTCATTCAGGATAGAAAAATTCGCAGCAACCAATAATCGTAAGGAATATTAGAAGTATGTTTAACACATTCTTGAAAATTTTCCCTTCCCCTTTTGTTCCGGTGCATATCATCTTGGCCGTGGTAAATCAGAATGATCAGGAGTGATTTTTTTTTATCAGTTTCGTTTGTTTACTGCCTAACCATTGGTAAGTGGTTAAGGCTCTGAATTTCATCAGTTAGAAAGATTTCTTCCCGTTTGTTCCCGGGTTCAATTCCTGAGGAGTGGGATTCATCCGAAAATGGGCCTAGCCTACGTGTTGTGTTGACACTTAAGGCTGCTGTATACTAACTCTATTGGATTCGCTCGCCTCGGAAGAAAATTTGTCGGAGAAAACTTGTCCAAGGATTGCTTGATTTAAAGATTTTTTTTAAATTGTACTCCTTAATAGAGAACGAAATTTTACATCTTGGGGTATTTTTCGTTTTTTTTTTTTAAGTGCAAATATTTTTAAATTTAAATTATTGGAAGTCTGGTGTAATGTGTTTTAAACGCTCATAAATTCCTTTGGTGGGCGAAATTTATAAAATGAATGCTGTTGCAAAGTGCAGAAAATATCAGGCTATCTGAAAATACCATTTTTATTGGATTATCAGCATTTGTGTAGCTGTATATAGTCGACAAATTTTTTTCATAGATTAACATTGAGGTGAGCGAATCCATAAAGGTTAGTACACAGCAACATTTTAAATTCAAAATTCCTGCTGAGATGTTTTGACTGTTTAAGGGAAGTAGTAATAAACTCTACTGGAGCTGTTCTCACCAAAGAACTTGCGTGGGTAAGAAAATCTCCTTTGTATTGTTTCCCAGAAAAGGAAAAAAAAGTAACTTTCGGGTAGCGATAGTCTGTTTTGTTTCGACAGGGGAAGTTTAAGCGTGGATAGCAAATAAAAAATCGTTTCCAAAATATTTTACTAAATCCGATATCAATTATAACTAAAATTATAAACTAGGGCCATAAAAATTTCAATAGAAAGTAACACCGGTAGTAACTAATTTTGTATTAATTGGTATATAGTCCTTCCGGCTGCAGAGCATTGGTTACGATTGTCTCTATGGATAAATGATAAATACATTTGTTTTCATTTTTACTTCCTGCTGTGCTTTGAGATTTTTTTAGCATTATTAAATATTATTTTATTGTTTCCCACAAGTCCGTTGTTAGTACTGCTTTTTTTTTTCTCTGCAGTATGATTGGTAACTGGAAAATAAATCTGCACGATCAGCTCATGGTTCATCTTAACCCCTAAATCCTTCATCTCGTTTTCTGCAAAAATTAAAAAAAAAAAACTTGGAAAATTGAATAAAACGATTGTTACAGAATAATTTATTTAATATGCTAATAAATCAGCGCCTATTTTTACAAGGAAACGTATTTATTATTCCTCATTTTTAGCTTCTAGATGAGTTTAGAATAATACTTTTTGTAAATGCTCAATAATACAAAAGGACATTCACTGATGAAGCCCGCTGAGCCTTTCACTATAAGTTTTAAAGCCCTTTGAGACTTTCACTATGAGTTTTAAAGAAAGTCCTTGTGTAAGCGCACACTTAACAGAAAAAAAAATGTGTATGTCTTACAGTACCTAGAAATATCTCCCAACCCCATTTGTTCTTCCATGTGAGTGTAATATTTATCCGTCAAATACACAAGTGTGAAAATTCCTCGAAAAAATTTTGAAAAATGATCACAATTGCGTAGATATATAAGAACAGATATTTCACTTAAGAATGATTTTTTTGACGAAAGTGGAGTATTTGAAACTATAAACCTTCCTTTCATTCAAAATCTCCCCCAAATACCTAAAATTAGAAGTGAAATGATCAGTTTTCTTTCGAGATTCGCCGACACATAAAGCGTAAAATTCCCTCTCCTCAAAAACATAACAGGACTGATATTCAAGTAATCAATCTAAGATGTTTCATTTTTTAAGTATCAATTTATTTACTTTTCCCCCCCTACTCCAGAGAAGAGCTACACTGTATTCGTCAAAGTCATTTACTTTGTTAATAATAGTCCAACTCTCCTGAATTTTTCGTACACTACCAATCTTCCGAAAAATGTTGAATTTTTTTGTCGTTGAATATCTCGAAATATTTGAAAACATCAAATATTTACCTATTTTATGAATATAGAATTTTTTGCAATTTAGCATTTTGTAATGAATCCCTTGATAAATTAAAATTACATAAACCATAAATTTCTTGTGGAAGATGGGCTAATATTTTTTCGGTTCTTTAAAATTTCTATTTTTTCTCGGATAGAAAAACCATTCGAATCTAAAAAATAGGAATAAGATCCCACCGTGTGTTTAGAAACAGTTTCTTCCTTTCATTTTTTATTTTATAGCCAACCATTTCGTACAGCTAATTGCGTGGGATATTTATCACTATAAATTTACTGCTCATAAAGCATTTATCGCCCCAGGTCGGCATTTGCAATATCCAGCAATGTATACCTGATGCGATGTATTCTTGCGAGAGATTACTGTGAGTACACAGCATCAAACTACAGTGACTGTGGTGTTTCCAGTGATGTCGCATGATATTCTGACGATGTTGCAACTGCGCTGCGTAAATACCTATTTTAAGCCCATTTCAGTGTTGTTATATAGTTTCAACACAGTGTCGTCGTACTATGACAACCAGCATTAAATAAAAACATAAATGGAAGACATTAAAGCCTTGAGAAGTACATTGTATGTTGGGAAAATTCTCACTACGGTGTTGCAAAAGCGCCTCCCAAATTAATCACAAGCTGACTTCAATGTAGGTTGGTATTTTCATCAAAACTCTGCGTGGAAGCTCTGGTTGTAACGCTATGTGCTGCAACATAACAGCTACTTTTCTGCCCAACGTGTTGCTGTACTAGAGGTGTCATATATTTTTCGACTCTCCAAGTCTTGAAAATTAAATAGCATGATATAAGAAGACATCAGAACGATTTTAAATAACCCTTCATAAGACTGCATAATTACGAGAGGGAGAAACAATATTACCAGGTTTATAAATAATACTACCTTGTGAAATTCGTACCTCTCTGTGTTTTTGCACTTACTGCAAAAAAACAATGGGAAAATGAACAAGGTAGCTAACATCAATGAATTGAATTCTTTTCTTCTGATCAACGAACTGTTTAAGCCTGACAGCAATTTAATACTTACAGATTTCTCCTATTGTCACAGTGAGACGTCTATCGTTAAAATGACAACCTTAAATATACTTTTCTGTCTTGATACCGAAACAGCGGATGCTGGTAAGCAGATAGGGAAGCCTCGATATTTATGACTTTTTATCACTAGATATGAAAAAGAGTTAAAAAATCCTTTTTGTCTCTTAAGAATAGAAGTAAAGGAAGCATTAATCTCCGTTTAATCCTCGTCGAATGCGAAATTTTTCTTTCAGGTTTTTAATAAAAGTTATTCATTTTTTAAAGATTTTACTTCTCCTTATTTCCAAAATAATGAAACTTTTTCATTACTGCAATAAATCGGGTAACCGGCTTTTCAGATCTAAAAATCTTTTCAAGGGTCCGCCTGTCACATTGGAAGCTTTCACATACCATTGAAATTCAGACATGTAGTCCATGCCGTTATAAAGTACGGAAGGCTTGTTAAGGAAGGTTATGAAATTTCTTAAGGGTATAATAGCACTGTTGTCCTAAAAACAAGAGCTCCCTGTTTGGTGCCCTAATCAGCTTAATTATTTCAAGATCCATACTATTTAATTCTGCCGCACATATTCTTTATTTCAAATTGAAAATCGCTTATACTCGGTAAGAAAATGAATTCTCCTCCTGCTTGCTTGTTAAATTATCTGACCATTGAGACACAGAGTCGTTTTACACTGAGCGGCCACTTTATTATGACCTCCTGACAGTTTTATGCAAATGAGCTACTGCGTCACAGTGTTACCGCTAGAGGGCGATACTACAATAAAAAGGGAATGCAGGACAAGTGAACCATCAATTGCACTGTGTTGCTTGCGAAGATATGGGCAAAAAACGTGATATAACTGAGTTTGAACGCTGGAGGATTGTAGGCGCTCGAAGCGTCGGAACCAGTATCAGCAAAAAACGGCTGCACTTGTGATGTGTTCGAGAGCAGCAGTTATTAATGTTTACAGAAAGTGGACTACAAAGCAGAAAACCGGGTCTCAACGTTAAGCCTGTGGTCGTTACAGGCGACTGAATGCTCTATCTGAAAGGAGACTTGCCAGAGTTGTCCATTCCAACAGAAAAGCAACAGTACGTCAAATAGCGGGGAATCTTAATCAAGGAGCAACTGCGAACGTCTCTGAATGAACTGTTCGCTGCACATTACACCGTATAGGCTATGGAAGCCAACGACCTGTTCGAAAGCCTCTACTGTCTGCCTTGAACAAGAGCAGACGTCTCCAGTTCGCAAAGGAGTACAAGGATTGGACAGTAGAGGACTTGAAAAGGGTCCGATGAATCATGTGATTTGGTGGTCATGTGATTTGGTGTAATCCAGCCATGAGTATATATTACTCTCTGCCATGATACGGCATTATAATTGAGGACCCGTGGTGCATACACTACCACAGTTTTCTCATTTGTAAATAGTTCGCTGTTAACTGCTATCTTTAACAGTTAATATATCTTGACATATACAGGGTGTGACAGCATGGACGCCCACATTTCTGAAGGTCACTGGTAAGGGGAGGGGGTAGAGCGGCGAGGGAGGCCGCAACTGTTCGGGCAGATTTTCTAGTTGTCAGTAGACACCATGAGTTGGTAAGGTGAACAACGCGGTTTCGTTATCGAGGCGTTCTTTAAGGCCTCTTTCAGACGAGGTGGTTTAGTTGATTCAACTAAGTTGCCTGGTTGACTCTAAACCAGTTGACTGCCATGTGAAGACCGAACTGAGTTGATTCAACTAGGCGATTGGTGTGAAGGACGAATGTCTAGTACAGAGGTTCCCAAAGTGTGTGCCGCGGCACCCTGGGGTGCCGCGCAGAGAGATCAGGGGTGCCGCGAACCGCCCATGATCTCCAATCTAATCTATTGCTAAGGACTATTCCGATATAACTCCAAAGGACCTTTTACTACAAAAGACCTCTGTATTGCAGCAGTGCATGGTCTGTAGTGTAGAAAAGGTTTCACATAGCATACTGGCAGTTTTAACAGAGCACCTATCACAAATAACTGACTGGTTTGCAAAGTACTTCGCAGAAGACCAAACCGAGAAGTTTGCGTGGATCCAAGATCCATTCCATGTTGAAGCTCCAAAAGAATTCACTTCACAAGAGGAAGAAAATGTAACTGAGCTATCGAGTGACAAAAGCCTGAAAGCGAAATTCGCTTGTTTGGAGTTGACGGAGTTTTGGATAACTATAAAAAATGAGTACCCCTTCTAAGTCCAAAAGCTATAAGGGTTCGCATTCCCTTTGCAACTTTATATCTGTGTGAAGCTAGGTTTTCAGCAGTTTCTGTTATAAAGAGCAAATATCGTTCGAAAATTAATGTCGAAAAAGAAATGAGAGTAGCTGTATCAAGCTTTATTCCACGATTCGAACAATTGTGCAGTGAGCTGCAGGCTCACCCGTCACTCTAAAACTAAACACACATATACCAACAACATTTGGAAGGCAATTTTATTATTAATTTTATTAATATTTTTTCCTATTAATTACAATTAAAGTACTTACGTGATTTTTAAACATAATTTATATTAATTTATCAATGTTCTTACCACTTACTTCTCTAATTTCTTCTTCACAGTCGTACATATATGATATATATATATATATATATATATTATACATAATATATATAATAATATTATACCACAAATAGATATCATATGACAAGGGTGCCGGGAAAAATTCTAATTCTCTTAAGGGTGCCATGACTTGGATAAGTTTGGGAACCCCTGGTCTAGTAGCGTCTTTTGAGTTGAGTCAACTAGTGGGGATGAGAACGTTAGCGGCACTTGTGCCTGCTGGCAAACCGCTTGGACGGACGAGTTGACTGCGTGTAAAGGGGTTCGGGCGATTCCCCACCATTTGTTATCTGGCTCCACTCCTTGACAGCCACCCGTTCAACTAGTTGATTCAACTAACCACCTCGTCTGAAAGAGGCCTAAAGAAAGAAAAAACGATTCTGTATCAGCGACAGAGAGGGCACTTAGGACGCGCTTCGAGTTCCATGCAACTGATGATGTTCCTGATTGACAAACAATCCTGCGATGGGTTTCAAACGTGAGGGCACGTGAGTCTGCATTACCAATTAAACCAAGTGGTCATCTTCGGAACATTAGAACACTTGAAAAAGTGCAACGAGTCCGTGAATCCGCTATTTGTGAGAATGTTGCCGCTATTTCCCCGGAGATTACCAACAGAGTGATGAAAAACTTTAGAGAACGGCTTCAGCAGTGCACCGCAAATAACTGGTGTCCCCTGAATGCAGTGGCGTAGCGAGGTTGGGAGGGGGGCAAAGGGGTCTATCATGCCCCGGGCGTCACTCACATAGAGGCGCCAAATGGTCCCCAAGACCATTGAACCATTTGGTCTCCAAGACTGGGTGGCGCCAGCAAGGTATCGTTCCCCGGGCGCCAGTTATGCTCGCTACGTCACTACCCGAGTGATGTTATTTTCAAAACCTAGTGGAAAAAATCTAGATTATAAGTACTTTTCGAAAATATAAAGCTTTTTTTCTGTAAATTCTTCCGTTCGTTTTTTATTACCCTTTGAAATGTGGAAGTCCATTCTGCCGCACTCTGTACCTGTATTGGAAACAAAAATTCATGAATCAGTCTTTTGTACCGTAGTGTCAAAGTCAAGTTAAAGAGTTCAGTGACCTTTATTAACTCTTTTGACCTCTCATTTCGATCCTTCATCAGTCTGTTTTAAAAATATAAGTCTTGACTCAATTATTTAATAGCCCTGATCCAAAAGCGATTCATCATTGATTGTAATAGCAAGTTCTTTTGTTATCGTTCATAAGTAGTTATATCGTTAATTTGTTTTCTTACATAAATTAAAATATCGAACTTGTTCCTGGTGCTATTTGCTTGTGTAAGAGATAACCTTCCGTACATTATCACCTTTTTATAACTAAGTTCCTGGGGGCTCGTTGATTTCTCAAAGTGATATTGTCAGCTACTTTTTGGGCAGCAGTTGCCACTGTTAATTATTATTCAATAAATAGAAGTGCCAGTAACCGCTTGATTATGCATTCTAAAGCTGTTCAATCATCGATACATTGGTTTAATCGATAAGGCGTTGGAATAGCTCATGCTAATGGTGCATGTAAACTAGGAAAATAAATTTTCTGCAGGGAGTTTTTCTTTTTCTTTATCAGACGATCTGTATAATGATGTAACTATTATCTGATCGTGCGTTATTGCACAAAGAAATAATAAAACCTTCTGACGTGCATTGACCAGTGATTTCATATTGATACTTTGTTTATATAAATATTCAAGATTTTTTTTCTAATGCTAAATTATCATCAATAGAGCCTGTGCGATTATACATATCCGTGGAATTAATGCTGTGTGCACTAACCCTATTGGATTCGCTCACCTCAGTGTTAACCTATGGAGAAAATGTGTCTACTATTTTAGCTACATAAATGCTGATAATCCAAACAAATATGGTATTTTCAGATAGCTTGAACTTTTCTGCAACTTGCAACAGGATTCATTTTATAAATTTCGTCCACCAAAAGAATTGATGAACGTTTAAAACACACTATGCCAAAATTTTTCCCCGGAATAATTCAAATTTTAAAACATTATTTGCATTTTTAAAGAAATGAAAAATGCTGTAATTTTTATTTTCTCTATTACGAAGTACAATTTTTTTAAAACAAAATCTTTCAATCCAACTCGGCAATCCGTGGACAAATTTTCTCCATAGGTTAACACTGAGGTGAGTGAATCCATTAAGGTTAATACACAGCAGCCTTTATGGTGTAGACAAGTGAATTAGACATGCAATTGAATTTGAAGAAATGTCTAAAAAAAACCTAGAACGTTATAAAAAGGGAAATACTGGATGCAGTCGGACTTGCGTATGGCATTTTATGAATATTGTTAATGCACACAGTTCAGTTTATCGACATTTAAGTAAACTGACAAAGAAACGCAGATAAATTAGCCCCAAAAGAAAATCTGTTTAAAATATATAATATTGTAGCTTTACACTCTCAATAAATATTTATGTATTATTTTAGCTGTTAACGGTTTGAGAAATGTTCATTATCTTTAAGACACAGAAAGATACTTAGGAAATACTAGCATTGAAATTATACATTGCAATTTTTTATGATATTAATCAATTCTACTATATTTTTTTAACCAGAAAGATTGGTTATGACTTTTTGCGGACATTATACACGATCTACCAATAAGTATTTGGACACCTATGGTAGAAAAGAAAAAGAAATTTTATTCATATTCAATAGTTGGTAGAGCCTCCTCGAGAGGCAATTACAGCCTCAACCCTCCGGGGCATGCTTTCCATAAGTCCTTGTATGACGGCTAGTGGTATTTTCTTCTACTCGGCTCGGAGAAGACATGCAAGTTCCTTGGAACACCCCTTAATTCGGCGATCCAACTCATCCTAGAGGTTCTCGATAGAGTTCAGGTCTGGGCTCTGGATAGGCCAGTCCATTCGGTTAACCCCCATTGTCACCATACCAATCCATGATGGACCTCGCAACATGACAGCTGGCGTTGTCGTCCGAGAAGTAACATGGGTTCAACCTGAAAAACTGCCACATTGTCATACAAAATAGTGCAGTAGGCGTTCGGCGGTGAGCTTGCCATGAATTGGGACCAAGGGTCCCAGTCCATACCAGGAGAAACACCCCCAGACCATAATTCCACCTCCGCCGAACTTTACTGTGGGCACAATGCATTCTGGCAGGAGGCGTTCTCCAGGCAGACGCCAGACCCAGACCCTGCCATCCAAACGGTAGAGGGTGAACCTTGATTTGTCGCTCCGGCAGTAGACCTGTTTCTACTAATCTTCGGTCCACTTTCGACGTGCTTTGCTCCACATTAACCGAGCAGCACGGTTGGACTTTGTGATGAAAGGCTTATGGGCTGCAGCACGACCAGGAAAATCAAGCAGGTGTGCTTCCTTACGGATGGTATTTATTGAAACAACACTCCCGGATTCCTGTTGGAACTCCTGGAGTGCCATCGGTTGGGTGCAGTTCTTCCGACTTTCTCCGGACAGCACCCGTCGATCTCTATCTCCCAGTTTCGTTGGTCTGCCGACTCGGGGCATATTCTAACAATCACCGCTCACCTTCCACTTCTGAATCACATACGCCACTGTCGATTTTGGGAATATGTCCCTTAAGGATCGGCCCTTTCTGTGATACTCTACATTTACACCTTTCTCGAAGTCAGATAACTGCACTTCGTGGCATCTTGCATGCGACTAATGCCATTGTTGTTGCCTACACGATATTTAACGGCGGAGGGCGTGACGTATATCAGGACCTTAATAGATATCGTCATTTGCATGGGTGTCTATGGTGGCTCGTGTATACCACCAATATTGTAGAAGCCAAGTTAATCACTCTAAACTCATTAACAAACTTAACAACTTTATTCACAAAGTAATAGTATAGGCAGATTACGCCGACATACACAACATACTTAAATTATGGCGCGAACCTGCTTTGATAAAATCAACTTTAAACATCTCGAGAGGTCTAAAAGAATTTGTGATAAATCGTAAATGAGGGAGCCATCGCCTCAGCCTCAACTTAAACACATCAGGCAAGCTGACAAATGACTAAAACAAACAAACCGAAAAAACTTAAGAACCTCTGTCTCCCATCTGTCTGGCTATGGCTTATAACTGCTTACGCAGCCAATCAGAGTTTGCTATGACGTTTGCTGCTTCGAAGCGATTCAATGCATAAGTTAACGTGATTCATTGAATATTTAATTAGTAATTAATCTTTCTAAAATGTAATCGGAAAATTTATACCATGGAGCACCACACACTCCCCCCGTAGAGAAGATTGAAATTTAGTTTTAAAATTTAAATCTAACAACTGGCTTTGAAATTCGTCCAGATTTAGTTACTGTATTTTCCTGTCGGGGAATGTGTTGTTTCTCAGTGTCTCCATGTATTTTAGTTAATACATAAGCAGGCTTTACACGATCAATGCTTACAGATTGAGGTTTACCCTTGATACAAATAGTCAGTGTCTTTGGTTTTCTTGACACGACAGCATATGGTCCTTCATATGGTGGCGCCAAAGGAGGCTTCACATGGTCTGTCCGCAGGAACACATGTGTACAGTCCTTGAGATCCTTGAAGACAAAAACTGGTGGCTTGGCATGTCTTCCTGTCGTATTTGGTGTCAAGTTGGTCATATGGGAACTCAGTCTCTGCAACATCTCAGCTGGCTCGTCCTTCACCGGGTTACTCTGAAAAAACTCACCTGGAAGTCTTAACAGACCACCGAACACTAATTGTGCTGGGGCAGCCTTCAGATCCTCCCTTACAGTTGATCTGATAGCCAGAAGCACCAGTGGTAGAGCATCAACCCAATGTACCGGATCTACTGCCATCAGAGATGATTTAAGCACTCGATGGAATCGTTCCACCAATCCATTGCTCTGTGGGTGGTATGCCGTAGTCCTGCTGCGCCGGATCCCCAAGTACGTTGACAGCCTATTAAAAAGTTGAGACTCAAAGTTTGGTCCGCGGTCTGTCGTTACCACCTCGGGAATACCATAACGAGCTATCCAAGTAGATAAGAAAGCATCCGCTATGGTTTCTGCCCGCTGGTCCGGAAGTGGCACAGCTTCAGGCCATCGCGTCTGGCGATCCACACAAGTCAGCAGATACCGGTTGCCTTTGGATGGAGGTAGGGGCCCAACTATATCTATGTGGACATGAGAAAACCTATTTGTTGCGACGAATGTTCCCAGAGGCGCCTTGTTGTGTCTGGTCACCTTGACTCGCTGGCACTGGTTGCATTGTCTACACCATTCTGCACAATCTTTCCTCATGCCCGTCCACACGAACCGTTGTTGGATGAGTCGCCAAGTTCCTTTTACACCAGGATGTGAAAGTTTGTGGTTGGCTTCAAAAATCCTCCGTCTCCATACTCTAGGTACAAATGGTCTAACTAGGTCGTGAGACACATCACAATACAATTTTCTTTCACAGGCAGGCAAAGCAATTAACTTTAACTCAAGACCTCTTACCTCCTTTGAACGCAACATTTGTTGTAAATCGGGATCCGTTGCTTGATCCTCGGCAAATAAATTAAAATCAATTGAACTATTTAAATTCAAAGTGTATATTCTGGATAGCGCGTCGGCTACTATATTTTGTTTTCCTGGCAAATATTGGATATCTGCAGTGTATTGGCTAACAAGTTCTAAGTGTCTAACCTGTCGAGGGCTAGCACTTGTTAATTTTTGGTGAAGTGCGAAGGTTAAGGGTTTGTGATCAGTGAAGATCGTGACTGTTCTTCCTTCAAGCATGTGCCTAAAATGTTTTACTGCAGAATATACCGCCAACAGTTCTCTATCAAATGCACTGTATTTAGTTTGAGTGGGGGTTAATTTTCGTGAAAAGAATCCTAATGGCTCCTCACCGTCCTTGGTAAGTTGAGAAAGAACGGCACCGACTGCTCGGTCCGACGCATCGACAGTTAACAATAGGCGTGCGCTGGGAGCTGGGAATTTCAGTGCATTTACCTCCGAAATAGCTTTCCTACAAGTTTCGAATGCATTTATTAATGGTTCTGTCCACGGTATTGGAGTCATATCCTTTTTCTTTCTGTTAATTATGAGATCAAAAAGCAATGCCTGTTTCTCCGCAATATTAGGCAAAAAACGATGATAAAAATTTAAAATTGCTAGAAAGGTCCGAAGTTGACTGATATTGTTTGGGCGAGGGTAATGCTGTAATGTTTGGACCTTTTCAGGTAGCGGCTCAATTCCCTGCATTGAAATTTGAAAACCCAAAAATGGTATTTTGTCAACTCCGAATATGCATTTCTGGAGGTTTAAAATCAGGCCATGTTGACTTAGAGTTGAAAAAAGTATTTCTAAGTGTTTTTTGTGCTGTATCTCGTTATCAGAAAAGACAAAGATATCGTCAAGATATGACAAACAAAAATCCAGGTCTCTAAGTATGCTGTCTAGATAACGCTGGAATGTGTTTCCACTGTTTCTCAAACCGAATGGCATTTTCCGGAATTCAAACAAACCTATAGGGGTTGTCACCGCGGTCTTAGGAATGTCTGTAACCTCAACCGGAATCTGATAGTATGCTCGAACCAAGTCGACTTTCGAAAAAACCTGTTTCCCCCGTAATCCCATAACTACATCATGGATGTGTGGGAGGGGGTAGCGGTCGGGAGTTGTGACCTTATTGAGTGCCCTATAATCTCCGCATATTCTCCTAGTTCCGTCCTTTTTCTTCACAAAATGAATAGGGCTGGCCCATGGGCTTTTAGAGGGCTGAATAACACCCTGTTCCATTAGAGCTTTAAATTCCAACTTCAATGTTTGAAGCTTCTCGGGGTTCAACCTACGAGGTCTCGAAAAAATGGGTTGTCCTGTGGTTTCAATACAGTGCGTTACCGGAAAGTTTTGTAAATTATTATTGCAATGCACATTTGGATTGAAAAGTTTTGGAAATCGCGCTAGAATTCTTTCGTATTCAGTTTTCCCCTCCAGTGGAGTAAGTTTTAAACTAGGGCCAGTCCCTGGATATCCCGATACTGCTAACGCTGTAACGTTATCTGTAACTTTTTTATTTTGTACGTCCACCAGGATACCATAATGGTTAAGGAAGTCGGCTCCTAGAATTGGCGTGGTAATGTCTGCCACCACCAAATTCCAACTGAATGCTCGACGAAGTCCAAAATCTAACTTCAAATTGACTGTACCAAATGTTTTGATAACAGAGTTGTTTGCAGCATACAATTTTAAATCCTGCACAACTCTATTTCTTGTTAGCTTTTGGGGAAAACAGCTTAATGCTGCCCCCGTGTCCACTAAAAACTTAGCACCTGTATTTTTCTCGTAAATAAACAACCGGCTTCCGAAACCACGCTCATCTGGTGCCGGTATTCCAGATGTGCCTAGGCGTTTTCCGAAAAATTACATGGCGATACACATTTTTTAGCTAACCTTCCGAACTTCCGGTGGTACCAACACCTTTCTGTTGAAGTAGAAAAATGGGGTTGAGATCTAGCTTCATTCCTCGTTTTACTGCTGTCACGTCTCTTAAAGTACCTAGAACGACCGTTGTATTGTGTACTTTTACTTTGCGCCTCCAATTTAGCTATTCGTGATTCTAACTTTTGCAACTGTGTTTGAGGGGTTTGGGAATCAACGGGAGCTAAAAACTCTCCCGAGGTTTCATAAACTTTATCAGCTACTCGAGCAAGCTTTGAGTTATCTTGCATATCGTCCACACAAGCACTTAAAATTTGTCGGATGTTAATGGGTAATCTCTGTAACCAGAGTTCTCGCAATGCGGTATTATTAAGTTTTCCCCCATTTAAATTATCCATTTCGCAAAGTAGCTGTGAAGGTCTTTGATCCCCTAAGCATAATCCACTAAACAACTTTTTAAGTTTCAAACTCTCAGATTCCTCATAATAGGATAAAATGCTATTTTTTAGAGTGATGTACGCATTTTCTGAAGGGGTATTAAGTACTATATCACGTACACATTTAAGTATTTTTGTATCCAGAGCGGCTATGATTGAATGAAATTTTGTAGAATCCTCTGTTATACCCGCATTTTTAAATTGAGCTTCCACCTGTCGGAACCATAACGCAGGATCAGCCTCCCAAAAAACCGGGGCTTTAAATGCCACCCTACATATGTCGGCATCCACATTCAAATTAGTATTAGGCATTTTCCTTTCTTTTTTTTTAAATAATATGTATGCAATACGAAAAAATACAGTTTATACTTTTGGGAAATTTGTGTATATATTAAAAGCGTACTTTAAGCTATAAAAATACCAAAAACACTATCACACAAATGAGCATTCTTCTGTATAAACATTACATGCAAATTTTCTTTGAACTCAATCAAATATAAACACAGATTACAACTTCAAGAGGTCAAGAGTTAAGGTCAAAAATTATAGCCTACCTGCACCTGTGTTGACGAAACCACTTCAAAATTTGCGCTGATGAAACCTGCATCAAAAAATTTATACTGCTTCAAAACTTGCAACGTCATCCATTACGAAGTCATCCAAAAAGGGGGTGTTGCAAACAAGTGTTCGGTATTCTAGTAGAACTGTCCAAAAGGTCACCACTATATGGTGGCTCGTGTATACCACCAATATTGTAGAAGCCAAGTTAATCACTCTAAACTCATTAACAAACTTAACAACTTTATTCACAAAGTAATAGTATAGGCAGATTACGCCGACATACACAACATACTTAAATTATGGCGCGAACCTGCTTTGATAAAATCAACTTTAAACATCTCGAGAGGTCTAAAAGAATTTGTGATAAATCGTAAATGAGGGAGCCATCGCCTCAGCCTCAACTTAAACACATCAGGCAAGCTGACAAATGACTAAAACAAACAAACCGAAAAAACTTAAGAACCTCTGTCTCCCATCTGTCTGGCTATGGCTTATAACTGCTTACGCAGCCAATCAGAGTTTGCTATGACGTTTGCTGCTTCGAAGCGATTCAATGCATAAGTTAACGTGATTCATTGAATATTTAATTAGTAATTAATCTTTCTAAAATGTAATCGGAAAATTTATACCATGGAGCACCACATGTCCAAATACTTATCGGTAGAGAGTGTGTCTTTTGTGAGGTCTATGCTACATCAGAGTATGATTTCTCCCCCCCCCCCCGTTTTGGTGATACAGAACTTAGTAGTTTTGATGATAAGTTTTGGAAATAGAGAACCAACGAGATATCAAAATTGAATATGAAGTCGAAATATTTTAATAAAAATAAATAGTCTATGTTTCTAAATAGTTATATGCGAGGAAGTCTTACTCTCAATGGCTGCCCTTTCGAAGAATTTCGACATTACAAATGAAAACGAATTGCATTAACAGAAAAATTATTTTAACCGTTGAACCTTTCCCTTTTCCCTTTCTCTTAATATTTAACTTATGTATTGTTATAGTTAAATTGGGAATTGGAATACTTTGTTACCATAAGAAAGGGGAAATCAACTAATACTGGCCCGGATATCACAAATTGGAAGTTATTTATCAAATTAATGGATTCAGCGACTGTTTTCCCCTTGGGTGATTTTCGGTGACCTTTTAATCCTTTTATGAAGCTATGCAACATCAGAAAAGGATAGTTTTAGCTTTAAAAATAAAATACTATTATTTATTATTTTTGAGTTATAAAATATTGTTATTGCGACATAATTTTTATAACAAAAAATTATAGTTTATACTTCTTGGTTTTAAAACAGCTATTCAATTCATAATTTCTTTTAGCTTGTTTTTATATTATATAACATTGTACTTTATACGTTATTCATTATACTTTGTTTTCGATTATATTTTTATATTCGTTTATTTTACTTTGCTTTTATTTTTTTGCATTAGTTCATCCCAACACTACGGTGCTAAAAACTAATGGTAATTATATACCGTAGACAAGGAATGACCCCCAACTCTCCTGTGAAAAGTGAAGGTTACTTCCTGTGTTGACACCGGACAGCAGCGTACGCAGAAATTTTCAAAGGGGGGGGGGGTACTCAGGGCCCGATTATGAACGCTGGGGGCCCCTGGGCAGATGCTATTTGGGCCCCCCCCCTTACGGACATTTATAAAAATACATACTATTAGAAGTACTAGGTGCATGCACCAAGGGGGTTTGGGGGCCCCCTAGCATCAGGGGGCCATGTGCAAAGTCCCGATTTGCCCATGCGATAAAAAGGCCCTGGGGTTACTATGAAAGAGTAGGTTTGAGCAATCAGTGCAAAGCTTAAACCTAATTAAATAATATATGTAATCAGAACCAGTGTGGGGGGGGGTTCAACCCCCATCACCCCCCCCACCCCCCCCACCCCCCTGCGTACGCCACTGACACCGGATATGAGTGCAGAAATTCAAAAGGAAAAGCAAATCGTATTTTTATGCAAGCATAAAGGATAAACTAAGGGGGAAATTGCTGGAGCTACAAAATCGTCCAAACAGTCTTTATATCAGACAGAAACGATATACAGTGAAACTTCTTTATGGTGGCGAGTAATGGTTCCGAAAAAAGTGGCCGTTTTGAGAACTGGCCGTCTGAAAGAAGTTTCTTCCATAGCATCGACTCTATGGAGTGTTTTATCAGTTCGGAACAAAATATGGCAGTTTAGAGAAGTGACCGGCGAGAGAAGTTTCACTGTAATTGTGTATTACCTAAGTCATCTATTGCTGTTTCATCTGCTAACGGATAAATCTTTTAAAAATAACCATGGCAGGGATTGATATCTGTAGTTTTTAGCTGGTATAGGGATAAAAAATATCTCAAAATCTGTGGATTTCCCTTCACAACTAAACGTTATTCATTGTAAAAGTAGCATTTTGATAAATATATCTACCGACAAACGCGATGAAGCTTCGAGAGATGGTACCAAACCGCCCTTCTGATAATAGCATCATCCTTGACTTAATATGTTTTGACTAAATCTCCGTTCCTTTAAAGTCTTTTGATTTTGGGAATGTGTCAAAAGACCCCATCGACTGGCGCCGTTTGATTGCAGTTCCGTTTTTCTTTTTCGCCAAGTGTTAAAAGAGATTTTATACTCATTTAATTTGCGCACCAGATATAGAGAATGAATAATATAGTCATCCCACCATTCACATGTGACCGTAACCACAAGTATCGATTTACTAATTAGTTGACTGAACGGCTGTTGAGAGATGACAACAAGAATATCGTATCCATCACTCACGAGTAAACCACATCATAATTAATGAACGGGTTGACTTTTAGCATTCATTCTAAGAAAATCCCAGTTTTGCTTCACGCACGAAGCACCAAGTAAAACGAGAACTGATCCCCCCAACTTCAAGATAAATTTCTTTCTCGAGAGAGAGAGAGCATCCCACACACCATCTCCGAGGTATTAAATAAACAAGCAACGTGGGTCAGAATTGCAGGAGTGAGTTTTCTCCGAAATTTTTGGAAAAAGAGTTCCGGTTGCTGTTTGCTTTCCAACATGTCATCGCCCCGGTTCAGACGTTTATCAAATTTAAGAACTCACAACAGCCATAAACAAGTTTCCTAACCTATCTCATTAAATATGAGTCAGATGGCCGGTTTTTTTTTCTCCCTCCCCAATTTCACCCAAGGAGCGCCGTAATAAGAATATATATCTATCAACAGGAATAATCGTTTTTGCTGATAGACAGTGAGAGAGATGTCTAATGAGTCGGATATTCGCACGCCTCCAGCGTTTCGATCGAATTCAAAGTCCGAACGGAGATTTCATTTTGGAGCTCTCTTGTTAATTTATCAGGATTCGTATGAAGGTTGCGTTTGAATTGGAGCAGGGAGGGAGATATTGACCAAACAACGCGACAAAATATATTTTGAAATGTTGAAAGGTCAATAATGTGCCATCTGTTGAGACTGGTCGCTAATCAGATCTTTTGATGCCTTTCTGATTGCGAGGTCAAACATTGTGGTATTTTTTTTAACAGTCGCGTTGCTACAGAAGTAGACTTTAGGACAAAGCGTTTGTTGGACTCTGTCTGCATTCAGAGAAAGACAAACTTACAGTCAGGGATGCCTTAAGCGAATGATGGGCAGTGGAAAATATTTTTATAATGCTTTGTGTCTTACAGTGGGCCCGCACGAGGGGAGAAGACATGGGTTACGATTTTAACGTTGTTGTTCCTAATTGTCTTCAGACATGTGTCTGTTTCCTTTTAAGGCGTGCTTGTGTGTGTTAATTACAATTAAAGAACTGTATTATTCTATTTAGAATACATTTTGTAAAATCATTTCCGAAACATTTCCGAAAGTGTCCTTCTAGACCTTTGCTCTATGAATCAGTCTCTACTTTACTTCTTTGCATTCGGCCTACCAGTATCCCATCGAATCGAGATAGAGGGATGGTAGCCATAGCAACATAGACAGGAGCGTTTGCTCTAAGATTGGGAGGCAAAATAACTAAATGACTAAAGACAGGTGTAATGGATTATTTATTACACGTGCATGTAAACGAGTAACTACTTTAGTTTACTGTTATTTAATATAATTGCGATATTTGTTGTAGTTGTTCTACTTTCCCTTTCCTCGTACAAATGCTGTGTATGCTAGATTAAAAAAAGAGACATGCTCAAAAGCTTTACGTTTTGTGACATAAAACTTTTGAGCCAAGAATTTGGGCAAAAAGGGGAAAGAAGGTTTAATCGGCTTGGTTCCTGGTATGACTCTAGTCGTGGGCCGAGGAGTGGACGGTATTGTTTAGCTGAACTATGTTTTTCGGATGATGTGAGAAGCCGTATTGGACATAGGGGCTGGGGATGTTGCTGGGTGTCTGAGCCGGGGATTGTTTGAAGTCGAGCAGGTTGCCGTTGCGGTGACCGGTGTTCAGTGGAAAACCCTGCCGTATCATCTAGTCGCTGGGGCCGGCGTAATTTTTTGAATTATGTTTTGCGACTGATGAAATAATTTTTTTTTCCAAAATACTTTCTCAATTAAATCTTTGTCATAGGCTTTTACCCTCTTCTCTAATCACATCTATTTTTAACCTTAATAAGAATAACTGACGGACCCCGTGAAATTATAAAAATTGAGGAGGTAATATCCAATGAGTAATCGATTTGTAGAGAAGACTGGTTAACGTTTCATAGAATTAATGACGTATTGTAATTTTAATCCTGTTCCCATTTTGAATACCGTTTGTGGGATTTAAAATAAGTTTCAAATTGAATTAATTTATTTACATATACAAAAACAGCTGAATGAATACCGTTTGTGGGATTTAAAATAAGTTTCAAATTGAATTAATTTATTTACATATACAAAAAAAGCTGAATCCGTATTGAAGCTCGTTGTGGGTACAAACGTCATTTAGCTGGGATGGTCTAATGATTAAAATATTTCTTAGCAATGTGTTAAAATCTTTTATGTGCATACATTATTTTGAAGAGTTACTGGTTCCTACGCTGTAAAAGGAAACCGTTCTACGATCTTTTACCGAAATTCCTGAAGATTAAGTAGAGTTTTCTTTAATTACATTTTTTTTTTTTTTTTTTTTTACAGTTTGCATAGTATACATTCCCCTTTTGGTGCAGCTTCAAAATATATCTGACAGTTTCATTTAAAACAAATAATAATAATAATAATTAAAGTGCTTTTAAGACTGCAACACTGCGATTACTTTTCTCATAATTTTCTTGATCCATAATCTAGGATTAAGGGCTATAACTTGCGCCCCCGACCCTCGTGTTTGCACCGTGGAAATTTCTAGACCACATGTACTTCATACCAAGTAAATGAATTATTTTGACAACAGGTTATGGATCTGTATTGGAATCTGACCGGAGTTTTGTATTTTGGGGGCGTCCATTAATTGCGTGAGGCTTTTAGGAATGGGGGGGGGGGGTCGAGCCGAATCTCACCCAGTCTCACGTGGGGGAGAGAGGGGGTCTCGACAAATATCACGAAATTTTTTTTCCCGCAAGAAACAGTGTAAAATTGAGAGAAAATTGGGTTATATTAAGTAAAACATATTTCTACATTAAAATATGGCTAAATCCTACACAATAGTTCCAGTAGTCACTCTTGAGACCACACATGAGTCCCCGTGGACTGAATTAGAATGAATATTCTTTTACGAATTTTAGTAGTTCCTATTTAAGTATTTTATTGTTCGATTTTCTCACTGTGATTCTAGACTACGTTCTTAGTAGTCTTAAATATTAGTCTTAAATAAAAAAAATTCAGCAAATTATGTTTTTTAAATAAATCCAACGCAATCAAGGACAGATTAATGTATTTACACTAAAAATACTCATTTTGAAAAATCTCACGTGAGATTAGGGGGGGAGGGGGTCGAGCCAAATCTCACGACATCTCACCAGGGTGGGGGAGGGGGTCGAAAAATCGCCAAAATCGTCTGACGTAATTAATGGACGCCCCCTTTCGTAAATTTTTACTGTAAAAGTGATTATAAAGCACATGTATCCCAGTTGCCAGTTATTTTGCCGTTGCAGGATTTAAAAAAAAAAATTCTTATATACTTAGTGATAGATGAACTACTAAATCGTAAAGATAGCGTTTATAATAGAAATAAGCGTTTATAATAGATAGATAAAGTGATATGTTCACCCTCGAAATGAAAAAAGACAAGTTAAAGAAGAAAGTAATTTGCCTAATTGCACGACTTTATTATTTTTTTAATGAGTGTTTGAGAATATTTTTGTAGATGATGTATAATTTCATTATTAATTTTAGACGCTTCTTTTTTTTTTTTTTTTTTTTTTTTTTTTTTTTTTTTTTTTTTTTTTTTTTCTTTCTGAGCCTTTGAGAGTATTTTCTTCTCAACATTTTTCTGTTTAGATCTCTCTTATTATACATCGTTATTTAAATATAAGAATAACCTATTTTTTATTAAGATTTCGTAATGTCTTACCCCGGTTTTCAAAATATATATTGTAGGTTCTATTTTTTAAATAAAATATAGACTTTTATTGTGGGAAGTCGGGGTAACTTGATTTTGCACTTACGGACTTTACCTCCTTATTTACCCCTAATGAAAATTTGCCTGCGTAAAATGTTTATACCTCCAAAAAATCGGGAGAGCATTTCAGCGGTGAAACTTCAGGCTATCTGTATATTCATATTCATTGTATTAGGGATGTAAATCATATCCGTTACCCTCGATGGTAAATTTTAGATGGTGCTACTGCATTTTGTTCTTTTTGATAATAATATGTAGATTAAATATTTTCCCATTGAAGCATCTTTAACATATAAAGGAATAATGAGAGTTTTCTTCATCATCGAAACCATGAAGCTATAAGAGCTTCATGATCGAAACTTAGCTAAATTCACTATTTGGCTAAGTTGAGCTGTAAAGTAAGTAATTGAGCTGGATACACTATTTAGTTTAATTTCAACAATTTGAAAATAAAATCGAATGTAAAGCATTCGTGTAAAATGTGAAGCTATATTTTATGAAGGGATCTTATTTATAAAACATATCATTGTTTTTTACATTCTTTTATTCCATGCCAATTTTGTTCCAATTCTTTTGTTCTATGCCAATAGATGGCAGCACTAACGTCTGTACATCGGAAATAAAAGATAATAGAGCAAAATATTGTTTGTTTGTGTGGTTAGTTTTGCATTCAAAAATGTCACTACATAAGAGGCAATAATCAGACGTTTGTGTTCGTTTAAATACTATCTAGCGAACAAATTCTCACAAATTTCTTTTAATATCACAGTTGTTATCCTTGATATAATGAGTAAGTTGTTTTAATCTGTCCTCGTGTAGATTTAGTAGATGTCATGCTTTTCGTGTTTATAAATACAAATGTATAACTTGTAATAACATTTCTTTGTTTTTGCAGGCATGTGTAGGATGTACCACCCAACCATGTGTATGTACGGGAGAAAAAGGGTTACCCGTAAGTATAAAATTTCATTCGAAACTTATCATTTTATCTGTTATATAGTATCTGTGTTATAAAATCTGTCAGCCTTTGCGACGTGCAACTTGCATCGTTGGCAGTATACAACTTCGAGTTCTCTTTTAATCTAAAGGTGTAAAATGATCGTAATAATTTTCTGAAAAAATTTAGGTTATTAAAACCCTTATTGCTTTTTCTGTTTTAAATAAGTTTTATTAGTATTATATAATTTTAAGCATTATATAATAACTATTTATTAGTATTTTATGACGATGCTAAGTGTATATACACTTTGCATTATTAGTATGATGTATAATATGATGTAATTGTATAATATATCCGCATAATAATACTTATTTGAATTAAAATTTAAGGATTTTTGGCACATAAAATTGTAAAATCTGTATAAAGTTTCAATATTTGTAAAATTTTTGCTTTAGCACAAGTATTTTGTTAACAGACATTCATAAAATGTTATTCGAAATAGCACATTTCAGACTAATTTCCTCATAACTCTAAGTATAATTCTATTGAGATTCTCTGGCATATGTACTTATGTTGTTGTTCTGGGCACTTTTGTCTTTAGACTTGTTCTCTAATACAGTGAGATTTGTTGGTTTCTTATAATTGATGCACCATGCAGGTTAACCAGCATAGGCTCTAGTGCCACCACAATTTTGACCGAGCACCCCCAGGGACGACCTCTGGTTTGCTCATACCCGCCTTCCAACCACATACCACTTGGAGGGGCTGTCTACGAAATTAATATATCCATGCCCAGCATAACCATAAGGTCATTTAGTGGCCTTCGCTTGGATTCGATCTGAGCACAACACCCTTAGTACCGAATTCTAGTTGCTAACCACTTGGTGGGATCGGGCCCTGTGTGTACATATGTATATTTATTGAGAGAAATTATATGCCCCTCACAGAGACATTTAAAAAGAATTACTCTTGTTTTTGTACTGTATTACTAATTTTATCTTCTACTTTGACGTCACATTCCGCTGGGTTCATTTTTCTGTATGTAAGATGTAGCTGATTTGGTTTTGACTCATGAGTAAATGATTAGGCAAGTGTTTTTGTTATTCCGAGATTATGTATCTGTAAATGGTGTTAAAGTTACATCAAAATAACTTAGTATGTTAGTGTATGCATCATGTGAGAGAGCAGAAATTTGTGTTGGAAGGCCTTAAAGCAGTTTAGGTTTGAATCCTCTGGAGATACCCGATTCTCCTTGACATGTTGCTGTTGCAAAATTTAGGCCTTTGATGGGCCATGATTGTCTCCAGGCTCACCTATAGCATATTGGATTGGCTGATTCTCCAGCTTACATTTTATGTTCTTCCCAGCATCCAATGACAGCTAATCATTTGAATGAGTGTTCTGTACTAAGTCATTTAAATTGTTTTGTTCAAAAGTATTGGAGAGCTTATGGTCTGATGACCTAGTGGTCTATAGACTGGCATTTTAAAAATAAAACAAATGCGAGAGAGCGGCAACTAAGAAATAGGACTGTTGTCAACTTTGCATATGAAATATGCAATGAAATTTGATGTAATAAATATTTCCCCTGATGTACAAGAAGTTCTGTTATGCAGTAGCTCTCAATTTTATTTCAGTCTGAGACTGAAATTCAAACTTGTTTTTAACATGGGTCTCCATTAGCTGAGGTTTGTAATAGTAGAAAAAACACAGATCAGACTGATATATTGGACTAAATAGTAAAAAGACAGGTGTGTTGAGTTCATGTAAACAAATTTATCTTTATTGGGTTTTTAGTATTACATCTATATAATGTACACGTATTGGAGAGAAAAAATCAAAATCTCCACTGGAAAAAAATTGAATATTTTATGTAAAACATAATTGAATGTTATTTTTGCATTTGTTTATCTAAATATCCACACAATTTGAGAATTGAATTTACCAGGAAAAGCTGCCTTTCTTCTATGATATGTTATCCTCTCTACCAAAGTAATCTTTACAGAGTGCATTACCTTTTTAAAATATAAAAGAACTTTCATTCCTAGACAATTGAAGGCTTACTACTGTATGCAATTTAGATTTCCATGCAGTATTAATACTACTTAGATTATATCTTTTTGACATTAAAATTTTGAGTGTATTAGCAGTCATGAAAAGAAAAAAACATCCATAGTTAAATAATTATCTGTGAGTCATTTTGGTGATTCCATTCTTCTCTATATTGAAAATAATGTTAGGGTATTTACACTTTCTGCATCCTGATTAATGAAGTTATCTTATCCTATAACATGTTGTAAAATGTGTAATTTCTATTTTTTCTTATTTTTTAAAATTTTAAATTTTCAGCAAAATAATATTAAAGGTTATATATATGGAATTCCATAACATTATATTTTAAATTTTGATGTATCACAACATTATAAGTCATATTATTTGATATTTCCATTTTGTAGGGAGTTCCTGGCATACCAGGATTGCAGGGGCCTGCTGGTCGACCAGGTGAAATAGGGTATGAAGGACCTTTAGGACCCAGGGGAGAAAGAGGAGAACCTGGAGCTTATGGTGCTTATGGTCCAAAAGGAATAAGGGTAAACTTAGTATTTTATAAAAAAAAAATATGCTTTAAACTGGATGATAGTATTATGCATTATATTTTCTTTCTATTTCTAATTTTCTTACATTAGTTCAATATCACATAAATTTGCTGTTATATTTTTAATATTGTTTGATTTATTTTTATAAGTTATAGGATCTGTTGATAGATGGCAGCACTACATTATTTGCTGTGTAATGAAACGAATGAAAATTCAGTTTTTTTAAAGAATATGAATATTATTCCTCTTTTTTTAGTGTGAAAAAAATCATAACTCTTAACCTTTATTATCCTATATAACTCATGATAAAGGAGTTTTTGCCACATAACTGTGAAACATTTAATTATGGTTTTGGACACAACTTGGAGTGTTATGTTCTAATTTAAAAAAAAAAAAAATGCTGCAGTATAAATGATTTGATCTTATATCTCATGAAATATATGTGTGTGTGTGTGCACTTAAATATATTCATTGTTTATGTCAATGAATATAAGTTTACATCCTTTTCTAAATTTCTTTATGTTTTTGATATAAAATTGCTAATAGCTTGATAAGAATAACATTTCAATTTTATTGAAACTCTTGAATAAAAGAAATCTATCATGTGTTATATAATACCTTCAGAGAATTTTTAAGCAATAATGCTGACAGATTTCTAATTGTTTTTTTATACCAGAACAAATGAGAAATATATTAGTACAATTCATTCTGAGTATTTTTATTTCTCAGAAATAATATTATCTTTATTTTGTTCCTTTTAATATTAGTGAGTGTGGATTTTTGCCTTACAACTTATAAGTTTATAAATTTAATTTTTTGTTGTTGTTTGTTTGTGAAATTTTTGTTACCTTAAATCATTTTATATTATATGAAGTTTATTTTCATACTTTTAATTATTTTCCTATTTCATAAAACAGTTATAGAGGCATTATTTTAACAAATATATTTAGTTCCTAATATAGTCATTTTTTTTATTAAAATGTCATCTGGTTACAATGCAACCTTACGTAACTTTAATGTGATGGTCAGATGTTATTATACAAATTTTTTTTTTTTTTTTAGTGTCTCTGAACAACAAACATGTATTTCATTAGGTGACAATTTTTTATTGAATTCCCCCCCCCCCCCCATCTCATTTGTATTTTTGTATTCTCCCTCCTTCAAGCTGTTGATATAGTCCTTATTGAGTAATTTTACTCTTTCTCATAGACTTCTTTAAATTGCATTAGACAAAGTGGTTTAACATTTTATACTCATGAATGTTTAAATGTTGTCCAAAACTGATAGTTTAGAAACTCATTTTTATGAATTTAAGTCATTACATTTGAATTCTGCATTGATATAAAAATTCTATTCTGGATTGGAAAATTTATTCCCTTCCTTTAAGATTTAAAGTAATCAACTCCCAGTTGTCATTCCTTCCAAATTATCTCCATAATATAAATTTTACTAAATAATTTAATAAGTCTAATTTATTTAATTGTCCGGTTTTTTACATTCTTTTTTCTCAGAATTTAATAGATGAATATGTGGAAATTTATAAACATATATACTATGAGAATAATATAAAATTTTAACTAAAGAAAATTTCAATGCATCTGATATTTGAAATGAGAAAACTTGTATATATACACCATAAAAAGGATATAAATTTTCAAACGAAGACTATTTCTGTTTTTCTAATTTATGAAAGGAAAATTTTTTTTCTCAGTTTTGACATAAAAATATTTAATTAATCACTTAGTTTCAAATTTTATATAATAGGGAGACCAAGGTGTACCAGGTTTTGAAGGAACTCCTGGCATTCCTGTAAGTACATCTGATTAACCGTATTTTAGACCTATTTTGATTTTTATGTTACTTAATGTGTAATTAATAACATTATTTATTCTTAGGGCTTGCCTGGTAAAGATGGACCTGCTGGTGAATCTGGTTTCCCAGGATGTAATGGAACAGATGTGAGTGATATTACTTTTCATGCATTTTTAACCAAGCAAGAGCATTGTTACATTAACCCTTCAGCAGGCGTGCCTGTGTACAGAGTGCAACATTCTCGTTATTTTGAATGGTTTGTTTTTACATGTAAGGTTTGAATGTTCTAAGCAGTTTCTATTTATAGCTACACCCTTTCTAATGCAGGTCTGATTTTCTGGCCCTTGTATTCCTTTCCATTTATTGGTAGTCATGGTTTAACCGTGGTAAACCAACGATTATACTGGATTACTATACGACAAAAGCAGGATTTGATGTACTCGATCAAATGTTCGATCAAAACTCGATCAAATGCAGCTATTACGTGGTATCCCGCATATCATGAAGATGAACAATCTCATTATTTATTAGGTTTTTGTACATAATAGGAATCCATTTGCAAGTTGTCCTTAGATCCAATAAACTGGACAGTTTTGAAATAGGGTGATTGTATCTGCATTCTTTGGCCTTTAATTATAAATATATCTCAATATTATAAACATTTTGTATCTTCTCATAAAACGCAGAATTATTGTTTTCAATTTGAAAAAAATAATTTATTAGAGAAGGAATAATCAAGGTTTAAAGAGACGTTGCACTTTGTGCCGCATGCGCCTGCTGGTGTTCCAAAAATTGGCACACCCGCTGAAGGGCTAGTTTAGTTTTGAAGTAGCCTTAAAAGTATTTTCCATTTTAGCATATAAGATAGGTAGTGCAGATAGCAATATAGAAATTTATCATATAATATATATATTTCTTCCCCAGCTGAAGTCCATATAAATAATGTTAAAATATTTTGTTAGGAGAGTATGCAAGAAAACTAATGAATTGATTATCATGAAAACTAACAGAATGAATTCAAACTGTTAATGATACTCCCCATCAAATTTGAAAATCATATCTTAATTTTGTATCATAATTTTGAGAGTGGCTAAGATAAACAGAGTTAAGAACTGTTTGGGAATGTCTACATACTCAGAAAAGCCAAAAACAGAAAAAGGTTATATTTCATATTAAAGAAATTTTAAGTGCTGCTTTTTCTAATGCTTTTATTGAATATATCATTCTTCAGTTGTAAGAATAATTAATATTTTCAAATTCTTAAATAATTACATTTTAATCTTTAATAATTACATTTCATTTGATACTTTTGCTAAATTATTAGAATCTGGCATATAGTGAGTGGTTGCATTTCGTAGAAATTTGGTTAAATGTTGATTATTGATACAGAAAAAAGTGTGAAATAAGAAAATTCATTAAAGAAAAAATCCAGAGAACAAGTTATGAGACATTCTTGTGTAAAATATTTGAAAAATTGATTATTGAACGAACCATAAGCCACAAAAAAGGGGTAAAAATTGCAAAGAAAGTGACAAAAACTACATGCAGCTTTTGAACTGTAGGTTGGCCACCCCTGGGCTAAAAATTAGTTTATTTTGAAAATTTTTTTTATCTTGCATTGTAAAAATTTCCTGTGTTAATGAATTATGAAGGCAAACATACTTAATTAAAATTAGCTTATTATATAGTGGATATATACATATTTTATAATTTTATTCCTAAAAATGAGATATTTGTGTTAAGCAAATTCACATTATATGTGTTTCCTCCCTTGCCTACAAAAATATTCTAGGTACTTACTGGTTGGGGTACCCCTGAAAATGTTAATGAATTTTAAATTCCAATTAAAAGTCTAGGAAAATTTGAGATTTGTTCCTATAACATTCTCTAAGTTTTAAAGATAAAACCAAAGTATTAAAACTTTGATTTTATTTTTCTCATAAACAAAATAAATATGTAAAATAATTGTAAATTCTGTATGTATTATAATTGTTAAAGGTTAATTAATTTCATTTTTATTTTTTTCATATTTATCTTCTGATGGATTGAAAATATTTCTCTGGTAACAATTTTATTTCTTTCACTAGGGAAGACCTGGTCCTCCAGGCACTATTGGTTTACCCGGGACAGTAGGGCCTCCTGGTGCTTTTGGGTCTCCAGGTGAAAAGGTGAGTAATTTCTCTCCATTCAATTTTCTAAACAATGGTATTTACAATTTTATCACTGAAGTTTTCCTTCAGGTTTTTAAAACATTATTAGAGCCGAAAAAAATGAGCCCTGATTCAATTTTCAGTTATTTGTGCACTGTTAATAGTTAATTTATCTTAGGCTTTAAATGCCTGTCTGATTAGTTAATTCATGTGTATTTGTAGTGATGACTCTTTTCCAAATTGTCATATTTATTGTGCTAGAAAAATAGTCATGTTTTGTATTATATAAGGAATTTTTGTTTTGAGTCTTAGTGAAATTGTTTTCCTTCAGATTTTCAAAACATTATTAGAGCCCCCAAAAATGAGTCCTGATTCAGTTTTCAGTTATTAGTGCATTGTTAATTGTTAAGTTATCTTAGGCTGTCTTATGCCCATCTGATTAGTTAATTCACGTGTATTTGTAGTGGTGACTCTTTTCCAAATTGTCATATTTATTGTTCTAGAAAAATAGTCATGTTTTGTATTATATAAGGAATTTTTGTTTTGAGTCTTACTGAAATTGAGTAAACTCTACTGAAACACTGTGTCAGTTTTGATGAACTTTATTAGTCTTAAAATGACATTAAAATATATTGCTTTACACACAGAGAACATAGACAATATTCATACACATGTAGTTATGAGGAAATAACTGCTTCTCATAAAATTTATAGGTTTAAATTGGATGATAACCTGTCTAATATTAATAACAGAATATGCTTTACTACTCAGTGTAAGTTTCTTATATATCAGTGTCATTAACTACGAATATTCCATTATCTCAAGTTGCAAAAAAGAGGTTGTACCATCTGTATAATTTGAGAGGCATTTAATTTGTTATTTTATTGTTAACGCTCTAAATACCCTTTCTTATGTCTTTTCTCTTGAAGTTTTTTTCATTCCATTGATTTAATAAGAAATTTGAATTAGGCTGAAGCTTACAACATTATGTTTATTATTTAAGGAACTTTTAATATTCATATCAGAGGAGAAATGAAAAGAATGTTTTAGCTTAGTGTTTTATTTCTTTCTATTTTTAAACTGTGTCAGATATCTTTGTATCAGATTTAGTTTATTTTTATTTAAGACAAGTATTTTTTTTTATTTTCTCTTTTGTGTCTTTAGGGTGACCCAGGAGAAGGTGGGATTAATTCAATTGGTGTTAAAGGAGAACCCGGTGATCTAGGAAGACCAGGTGCTCCTGTAAGATAATTAATTTTTTTATTTGAAAATAGGAAGCTATTTATAATTTTGCTCATTATTGTACAAATAAGATATCCCTAGATTAGGTACTGTTTTAAAAACTGTTTATTTTTAACCTAGGGTTATGTTGGATTGTCTGGATTCGTTGGTGAAAAAGGTTTACAAGGAGATCCTGGAATAATCGTAAGGCTTATAAATTATCTGTTTTAAGTGCATCAAATATTTTGAAACAGAGTACATTAAAGATATACTAATGACAGTATCAAACTATTTTAATAATTTTTTATGCATATTTTTGAATATTTATATTAATTTTGGTAAGTTATTAGAAATATTCCCGAAGCTGAAAATAATTGAACTGTGTATGTAACAACAATTATCAAAATGTCTTTAAATATGCAGATTTTTATATACAATACCATTATTTTGTGTATCATAGTTTGAGTTTGTAATATTTTTGACCAATATTAGCATAATTCATAACACAGAACTGTTACTTAATGAATGAAAAAGAGTAACCAAACAACAAATGTAAAAAAATTTGCCAAGGCTAATGGTAAAGATTTTTCATATGAAACTTATATGTTCCTTTTGTGTACACACAAACTCATAGTATCTCATACTTTATAGTCCATTATAGGTCTGTAAAGTATGAGATATTATTTATTAAGATATTATTTAAGGTTATTAACAAGGGTAGCCAATAAAAATAGTGTAAAGAGCCATTTTTGAATGTCTACTTACTTAAAATACTTACATGTTTTCTTGTAAGTGCAAATTTAAACATAAAGCCAGGAACTGATTGTTGCAGCAATTAGATCAGAATAAAAGATTGGAGTCATTTGAGAGTTTTAATAAGTAGACATCTATAAACAGTTTATTACTAATCTCTTCTTTTAACACATCACATGTTAGCAATACATTGATCCTTTTCATGTTTTATTTATGATGCGCGAATCTGTGAATTATTTCTTTGCTTTATAGCAAGACTGTAGGGTTCTTAGTAAAACCATTCAGTAATATTCAGTTGTATTTTGAGAATTATTGCATTATGTCATGGTAAAGGTAGAATTTGTTTGCTGATACACACAAATCCTTTTAGAGGCTATAAATCCAGGGGCTTTTAAGACAGTTTCTGCAAGTCATATGTAAAGTGTATATAATGTGTGCCCTATTATCAAACTATGCTTTAGATTCATTCTATCTATCTTTCATACTTCCTGTATTATTGCTTTTACAATAAAACAATATGATTGTTTGTAGTTGCCTTTGTAATATTTTTTATTTGTAGGATATTCATAAAAAGCTATTGAAATAAGATTAAAATAAAGCAACTATGCAAATGCATATGTATAATGTATATTATCAAGAGGAATTATTTTAAAATGATTTGATAGTTATTTAATTTATTCGCTGACTTGTAGGATTAAACATGTAAATAACATATGTGAATACTCTTGAAAAAAATTTACAGAGGTCTTAATAAACTTTTATAATAGAGGAATGTATTAGATGTGTGCCTTGATATAAAAGGAAATGATATTCAGAATAAATTAATTCACTTTTCCTGTATCACACTTAATTCTTTCAATCAATTTTTATTTAAAATGATATTATTTGTTTTATAATTGTTCTATTTATAAAAAAAAGTAACTAATTATATAATCTAGGATTTTTAAATATACAGTCGATTCCGGTCAATTGGACCAGCTGCTTATTCGGACCAAATCCCATCTTGTAACATAAGGCATGTTCGTTTAATTGGACCAGCTAGTTATTAGGACCAAAATGATCACGTCCCAATGTGGTCCAATTAACCTGAATCGACTGTATTGAGTTTAATGCAGGTAGTTGCTCTAATCAGTTGGTTTTTCTTGCATTTATTTAAAGTAAACTGCTTGCCTGCCATTTTTAAAATTTTGTGTTAAAACTTTTGATCTAGGGCTATAAAGGATATGGTGGTGATAAAGGTGTTAAAGGTAGAATTGGTGACAGTCTTGAAGGTGAAAAAGGCGAGAAAGTATGTATTTTATTTCACTAAAAAATCTTTAATTTACATTATATTTGCCCATGTATGTGTTATATACTTAATAGTTTGCAACTGCAGGTATCAAATTGTAAAAGGTCTGCATAACTTTTTCTAATGTTCTTAGCTCTATTATTTTCTTATTACATACTAGCTGAATACCTGTGCTTTGCTATGGAGGAGATACATTCAAATTAAATACAATGGTCAATGTATGCAATTAATGCAAAAAAAAAATATATATTTATAAAAAAATTATAATGGATATTTTTATAGACAAAGTAGTGTAGAAGAAAATATTAAAATTAAATACAACGGTCAATGTATGCAATTAATTTGTATGTTTAATATCTATAAAACATACTAATTTGAATTAAATTCTTAAAAAACTTCCATCTCATTAAGTCTAGTGGTTAAATTTTATCTTTTACCATATTTTAATAATTTTTTTTGTCAATTTCTTTGTTATGCACATGACAATAAATTAATTTAAAGTATCACAAAAAGAAAAGAAACCACATGATTAGCATTTAATAAATTAAATTCTAAAAAATAATCTTTAAAAATTAACCAAAAATCAGAAAATTGAGGTAAAGATTTGAAAAAGATTTCATTTTAAAGGAATTTTTATGATCTTTCTCGTTCTATAAATTTTATAATCCTCAGATTATTAAATCCTCAGATTATTATTCTTGACTAAACTTAGTATAAATTAGTATATATGTTATTAAATTGCTTCAAAAAATTTATATTTTTGTTAATAAACAACATAACCTTTCGGTTAAAAAATATTAATTTCATTTCCTGTGGCAATGATAAAAGGATGGGCATAATAATTATGTAATAATTAATGAGTAAAAGCTATCTACAGTTTCCTTTGAATGTTGTATTTAATCTGATTTTATTACCCAATAAAATATTTCCATGAAATCATTTGCTTTCAGCAGTTCTATTCTTTACTAATATTATGGTAAATTAGGTTATATCTTATTTAAGCATTTTAAAAATATTAATTTTTATCATTAATAAGTAATATAACCTTTTCATTAAAAGAAAAAAAAAGTTTTTATGTGACAATAAAAAAGATGAGACAATTTATGTAGGAATGGGTGAAAAGTACCAAAGAGCTAGAGTAATCTACAGTTTCCTGTCCAACATTTTAATGTATACTTAACTAGTGAACTTTTTAAAATTCGTAAATATGACTTTTTCAGATACAAATGCTGTACTTCTCTCAAAAAGCTTTAAAAAAAATCTCTATTTTTTTTGTTAATAAACAACAAAAATATAGATTTTTTGAGATTCTGAGAAATTATTATATGATCTAAAATATTCAGATCAGCTATTTGACTAGCTGCTTTAGTAATTTGTAACTTTATATTATTTATGATATAAAATTTCTTATTATTTTACGTTTTTAAGTTATTTCACCTTATATATTTCTATAAACTTCCTCATACTCATTTATGTTATTTGCTTCCATAATTACATACTTCTTAGCTTTTACATTGTTTGCTTACTGGGCTTTATTCTTGACTAAACTTAGAATAAATGATATAAAAGCTTAAAAGAATCTATATTTTTGTTGTTAATAAACAACATAACCTTTCGGTTAAAAAAATATTTCATTTTCTGTGACAATGATAAAAAAAATGGGCATAATAATTATGTAAAAGTTATCTACAGTTTCCATTTCCTGTTGCATTTAATCTGATTTTATTACTCAAATATTTCCATGAAATCATTTGCTTTCAGCAGTTTAATTCTTTACTAATGTTACATTAAATTAGGTTATATCGTATTTAAGCATTTTTAAAATATTAATTTTTATTATTAATAAGTAATATAACCTCTTCATTAAAAGAAAAAAGTTTTTATGGGACAATATAAAAGATGAGACAATAATTTATGTAGGAATGGGTGCAAAGTACCAAAGAGATAAAGTAATCTACAGTTTCCTGTCCAATGTTCTAATGTATACTTAGCTAGTGAACTTTTAAAATTCATAAATATGACTTTTTCAGATACAATTGCTGTACTTCTGTCAAAACTACTGCATACAAAATTTTGTCATTTGTTTTCTATCCTTCTGAGAAAGTGAAATTACTTGAAATTTTAATTTACTGTTATTTTGTGGTTTTCATTGAAAAGGCTGTTTCTCATAATTGCAATGATTTTACAGGGTGAGCCTGGACCCCCAGGTTCTCCTGGACCTCCTGGAGTTACTTTACATCCAAAAGAAGAAAGGGAAGAGGAAGTTGTTATATTTACAGCAGGCGAAGATGGACAACCTGGTGAAAAGGTTTGTGTTTGACATATCTTTTAATCTCATCATTAGTTCCAAAATTGCAATAATAATAATAATAATGGGTTCATCTTTGAGGTTTGCAAGACCGCTTTTGAATAGCTATTCCCCTCCTCCACTCGGAGTTCTCTCCGGTCCGGAATTTCTTAGTTACATTTATGACTAGCTGAATACCCGTGCTTCGCTATGGAGTACATTCAAATTAAATACAATGGTCGATCGTGTTAGATCGGTAAAGTTGATATGAAAGATAGCCATAAAAATATTTAAACTGTATGAACACTTTTTAAACTTTTTTCTTGGTCCATGTATGCATGTATATATTTGTGTGTAAGCACACAGATATGCAACTAATATACACATTTTTGTCTTAAAGAGCTTACTTTCTGCTTCCCAGGCATTATGAACCATTTATTTTTCTTTCAGCAGTATGTACATTGTTAGATCAGTAAAGTTAATCTGAAAGATAGCCATAAAAACATTTAAACTATGTGAACACATTTTAAACCTTTTTTCTTGGTCCAAGAAAATTTCACTAACTTTTAAAAACCTAATTTGTGAATGTTTTTCTTTGTTTATTAAAAAGTGCAAAATAAGAGTTTTAACTTTTCAATTATTTGTTATTAAGAGGAGGTAATCCATACTGAAAAATTTTGTGAAATATTGGCTTTCATTCTTCAGAAATGTGTAATTTTTTTTAAAAAAAGAGGGTGTTTATAATTTACATTTAGAAAAAGAGTGTTTATCATGATGTTATATAAAATTTTTAGCTTTGCATAACTTGAGGCATATGCTTTGTATTATCTCATGTGAAGTAAATCTTTAAGCTGTTTTGTATAATATTTCTGGAAATATATCACAAAATCTATAAATTGATCGTGAGGACAGTTAATAAATCACTAAGTGGCCCGTGCAACCCTTTCACATGCGATTAAAATATGATAAACTTTATAGCGAGGTTGGTGGTTTGTAGTAGGATGAAAGAAGAACCGGTTCATTAGTAGCAATTGTTTATTTGTCAAATAACAATGGTGCATAAGGATAATGCAAAATCAATTACAAAACGCCTTTGGCCATAATATTGGAGGTGAAGCATAAGACAAAACAGGAGAACATGAGATATGTACACATCAAAACACCTTGTAGACAATATTAAAAGTTAAATATGACACAAACTTGTGGAAAATGTGATATTTACATTACAAAACCTCTTTGTGCACACTATTTGACTGTGCCGTTTCAACACATCCAGGGAAGGAACTTTAGGGCCAGAAGTCAATTTTTCACTTCTATTTTTAGACAAACAATACAATGTATCATACTGAATTAACTATTTGTCAGAAGCAGAGAACTTAATCTTTAAAGTGGTACCTTATTTATCGATTTTGGTAAAGCAGGAAGCAGGAAAAAAAGTTTGCCACCAAAAAATCACCTTCTAGAAATAATGCGTGTAATTTTTCCATGCAAAGAGAATAATGTACACCTACATGAATGTTTCCAATACAGAAACTCATTGATGAAATCACAGAATGATAATAAAAGCAAACAATTTTTAAATTTAAAAGTTGATAACAGTAAAATTAAAAAAGGCAGTGCATGCACAATCTAGGGGAAGAAAAATTGTTTAAAATGTTTATTCTTTGATTTTTAAACAATCAATAAGGTATGTAATTCTAAATTAACAATTCGCATGAAGTGGAGATCTGAATCTTTAAAATGGTACCTTATTTATCGATTTTGGTTACGTATGAAGGGAGAGAAAGGGATGAAACAAAAAAACACCTTTTAGAAATAATATACATAGATTTTGTTATGTGATAAATAATTTTAAATAATAAATCTTGTTTAGCATAAAAGGAATTCTGAATGTCCTTTGTTTTTATCTGTAGGGAGAAAAAGGAGTAAAAGGCCCTAGAGGATTTGATGGAAGAAGAGGAGCTGCTGTATGTAATTTTTATGTTCTTCTAGTAATTGTGTGAGAAAACTAATCTTTTTACGTGGGTATACTCCGGCTTACAAACAGTAATTACTTCTAGGAATTTTACTAAATAGTAGATATTGTTGAAGGTTCACCGGCAACATTATCTACTGTTTAGTAAAATTCAACTCATTTGCGATGTTAATTTATTTTAAATATTTACAAGGATAATTTTGCATCATAACTGAAAGTCCTTAACCCTTCAGCGAGCATGCCCGAGTACAAAGTGCAACATTTTCATAATTTTGAATGGTTTGTTTTTACATGTAAGGTTTGAATGTTCTGAGCAGTTTCTATTTATAGCTACACCCTTTCTAATGCAGGTCTGATTTTCTGACCCTTGTATTCCTTTCCATTCATTGTTAGTCATGAGTAAACCATGGTAAACCAGCGATTATATTGGATTACAATACGACAAAACCAGGAGTTGATATAATCGATCCAATATGCAGCTATTGTATGATATTCCGCATATCACGAAGATGGACAATCTCATTGTTTTTAGGTTTTTGGATGTAATAGGAATTCATTCGCAAGTTGTCCTTAGATCCAATAAACTGAACAGTTTTGATATAAGGTGATTGTATCTGCATTCTTTGGCTTTTAATTATAAATATATCTCAATATTATCAAATTTTATGTCTTGTCATAAAATGCAGAATTATTATTTTCAATATGAAAAATAAAAGTTTATTACAAAAGGAATAATCAAGGTTGAAACAGACGTTGCACCTTGTGCTATGCGTGCCCACTGGTGTTCCAAAAATTGGAGCGCCCACTGAAGGGGTAAAAAAAAGAATATTTGCAGCAAAAATAGAGTGGAAACCTTAAGGCCATATCATTAAGACACGGCTTGATAGTATGTATTACAAATTGTTAATTTTTACTAGTATTGTTCTGGTTCCTTGTATATTTCGTATAGTGTTATGCATTTTTATATAGATAATCTATAAGATGTTATGTAGTTACATTACTTGGTATCAGCTTCTAGGAGCAACATAGCTAAAATCTTAGTAATATCCTTTTAGTTGACATGATTTTTAATAAGAATAAGATGAGAAATTATACAGGTACAATGAATATAAATGGTACACCCACAGAGGAGGCTAAGGTCACTGAATACCCCTTCAGGCTCAAATCTGTTTGCTAAATCTTCAGATGATGACTTCCAGTTTCAAAATTGTACTAAAAAACAGATCTGAGCAGGAAAATTATTTTTAAGTAGATAGTTGTGTTTTATGTTCATTTTTTGCTGTCTCGTGAGTAAGTCTTGTAAAGAGTGGATCTGTCTTGTGTATCTTAAATAGCCACAATAAAGGCAAATGTAGGGTATTAAGGAAAACAATATTTGAAAAGTCAAATCATGAAATTCTCCTGGTTGAAGGAATGAGTGTTTGAAATGCAGACCTTCTTGGCAGAAGAAGGCTAAATAAGCTCGTTGTTCCTAAGCATTATCTTTATTCAGGTTGAAAAACTATATTTTAAATATATTTTCTTGTAGTCTTTGAAGACTGTATTTTATAATTACAATTGACTTTCATGTACCAAGATTACAGGTTTACTTTTGTTTGAAACTTATGATTTTAATTTAAAATTTAATTTATAAAAACCTTATATCTAATTTAAGAGCAACAATATGTAATTTTTTTTTAAATGTTCTACATTTTTAATATATTTTTATAGAAACTTTATATGTTCACAGCTGATGGTAAAATATATCAGTTGGGAGAATTTTGATTTCACTAAGCCTTAGGGCATTGATTATATCAAAGTAATAAAGAGCCTATGTCATACTTTGTGCCATAATTTATTCATAATTTATTTTCATGCACCTCTTTCAAATGCGACAAAAGTGCTTATTACTTTAAAGATTTAAAAGCTGCTTTTCTGAAATTTTTTTATATTTTTCAGAATATTTTATATTTTTCCCCCTACTCCTCCGAAAAAAAAATTTATAACCTCTTAACTCCTCCAAACCCTTATTGTTAGATGCATTACTTGTATTCAAGATATATACTTCTTTCACAATAGAATGTGTTTTCTTATAGAACAATCATTCTAGTCTGTATTATTTTGTTATTCACAATCTTAGTGCACTTGTATAAATCAGAATAGTTTGAGTCATGTTTGATATTTGTTTATCCATTATATATATATATATATATATATATATATATATATATATATATATATATATATATATATATATATATATTATATATATATATTATATATATATGTATATTATATATATATACATATATATATTCAAACATGGAGGCACTTGTCACTAGACATACGCCTGTATGTACACTGTGAGACTGCTGGCCATTCATTTAAGGGGGCACCATATAGGTGGCTAGCACTACCCCCTACAAGCCAGTCCAGTAATTTAGAACCATATCAAGTGACGAGACCGGTATACTTGACTCATATATATATATATATATATATATATACATAGTTTGTTCTACAAAGTATTTTTTATTCTTTTATTGTGAACCAATCACTCACAAATTAAAAATTGGCATATTTTTCAAAATAAGGGTTTTGTGTACTAGACAGAAACTTTTGTCTGATAAAAATAGTTTTACCTCATTTTGTAAATAATTTAATCTAGTTTAATATGGTCCAGAATTTAGCTGTTTCAGTGCTATGCAATAATGATTATTGTATTTGCCTATTTTAATAAAGAAAAAAACTTTATAACATCTTATCATAGCTTGAACATTTTGTTTAAACAACTGTGATAAATTAAATTCTCACGTAAACTGCCACAGCTTTTTCTAAATTCTCTCATTCATTGTGAAACATAAGTATCTTACACAATGTTATATGGCTGTACAAGCCTATTAAATTAAAAATAAATTATGAGATAAAAACAGTTATAAATATGCCTTTCTTATGAGTGCAGAAAAACATTTTATTTTTGTCTGTAGGAGAGAAATATTTTACTGTGTATGCAGATAAAGCCATAATATCAGTTTATTGTTTCTTTATTTATAAGAGTTGAAAGTTTTGCTAATTATATTTTTATCAGCAACAGTTAAACATTTTAGTGCTTCTACAAAGTTTGCTTGGATTCTCTTACTTTTCTGTAGTAATTTTCTGAATTTATCAAATATTGTTTACAGTGTTACTTTCTTTAGCAATTGTATTATTATATGGCTTTTCCATTCTGCTATATAAATGTATATTCATCTCATAAATATAAAACAAATTACTTTATCATAGGGTGAAAAAGGTTTTATCGGTCCAAAGGGAGAGAAAGGTGAAAGAGGAGATGATGGACCAAGGGTATGTATTATGAAATTTATTATTTTTTTACTGTATTATTTAAGATGTTTTATATAAATTAATATCACTTTAAATTTTTTTAGATTGTTCATACATATAAAAATTATTGTATCTGACACATTTGATTCATAATATTGCTGTCAGATAAAAGATAAAATAAACTAACATAAGTGCAAAATTATACTTACAGGTTACATACTTAAATAAATTCTTCCCTTGTTATTTTGATTGTTAACAATTTAAATATAGTGTTTCAACATATAGCAAAGCTTTCAGAAGAAACTATTGTTAAAGGGTTTTTGATGCTAGGTTTTCTGAATGGTTATATAAAGACTGAACATTGGAAGCTGCAGTTGTTGAAGAAAGAATCAAAGGTGTTGCTGCTGTTGGCTGTTTGCCTGGACAGTAAGCTAGGTTTCCCATGGATTTTGTAACATCTTATGTAAATTTGACACACAGCCTCATGTGTAATCCTGCTTGTAAAGAATACCTTCTGATTTATAGATTGTCCCAAATGGTGTATTACTTCATGAAAATCATGCTTTGATTTAAAATTACATAACCTTTGCAGAAACCCATACCAAGAATTTGTCTTGAAATTTCTTGTCAAACAAAATTAAGAACTTAGTTTATATCGATACAGAAGCTGCGAAATTCACATTTCAGTTATATTTTGTATTCTGTTAGTACATACTTACTTTAATATTGTTCCTATTGTTCTAAATCATATATTGAAGTTTATATGTGTATATAACAGAGGTGGGGAACGTGTGGCCTCCATGATCTTCTTGTGCGGCCTTCATAAAAGCTAGCACTTGTATTAATTAATACTTAATTTTATAGATTACATAAATTTGGAAATCAATGTAATTAAATATAGAATGGCATGAATGTATGTACTTTGCGTTACGAAGCTTGATCCAAATATTCAATTACTTTCAAGCAAGAAACAAATGCAAATATCCCACTAGCTTAAATTTTCCATTGGATTTTAAAATTATTTTAGGAATTGTTGCTATGTCAGTTATTTATAATTTAATACTATTATTTTTCTATTGTATTTCTTTATAATGTTAAAATTATTTAAAAAATACTTGTACTTTATTATTTTTATTTGAAGTGGTATTTAAATATGTAGTTGTTTATTAAAGTTTAAAAATCTGGATTAATATATATATATATATATATATATATATATATATGTGTGTGATTGTGCTTACATAAATAAAAATACCAACAGTGAAATATAAAAAATTACAGTGGTACCTATGAATCTAATAATTTTATAGAAAAATAATAATTAATGATTAATGTTATAACAAGTTTTTACCCTTATGTGAATACAAAAATATTTTATATTGTAACTTTTTAAGTCACATAATAAATAAATAAGGATTTAATTTTTTTTTGTTATTTTTCTATATAATGCACCAAATTGTTAAAACTATACCTAACCATAATAATTTCATAAAAGTTGCATTTATAGGTACATCAACTTAATGCGGCCTCCTTTATTACTATCTAATTTACATGTGGCCTCTAATGGTAAAAAGGTTCCCCACCTCTGGTATATAATATTGTCTCTGTATTGTTATTCTCTGCATGTAATATTTTTTGTATGTGTCCAGTAATTTTAAAAAAATTATAATATTCAACTTGTGCAAAGGTACTTTATCTTATTTTCTTTTAATGATAGGGTAAAAGAGGTAAAACAGGACTTCCTGGAACTTCAGGTGAAAAGGGACAAAAGGGGGAGCCAGGAGATTTTGGGCCAGATGGAAGACCAGGATATAAAGTAATTTTTTGACACTCATTTATTAATAATTTAAAAACACTTTTTATTATCATCTTTTTTTTAATTGTACATGCAGGATGCATTTTAAAAATTACTTGTGATATAAATAACCCACTTTTTAAAATTTCCTTTGAAATTTGTATGAATATCTTTTTACAAATTTTATGAACTACAATTTGTTTTACTAGTATTTTTAGCTGCTGATCTAATGAAAAATAAAATTTTTTTTAAAAAATTAAATCATTATAAACTGTCTTTTAGGGTCCAAAAGGTGAGCCTGGTCAATCTGGTACACAAGGAATGCAAGGCATAGTGGTAAAATATCCTTCTTAATTAACCTTACTTTTTCTTTTGAATGGAAAAATTTGTCATTATTTCATGTTTATGAGTATGGAATTATGTATTCAGGGACCTCCTGGTATCATAATTGAAACCGGAGAAGTTGTTCCTGGGCCTAGAGGACCTCAAGGCATTCCTGGAGATAGAGGTGCTCCCGGAATTCCAGGTATTGAATTCAACTTACATAAGATTATATTATATGATAATCAAAACTATATTTCTTAATTTGCTATCAGGGATTATTTTAATTTTATTTCAAAATAATTACTTTCAGCATTCTATAGCTAATCTATTCTATGTTTGTAATATCAGTGGAGAGTCATTCACTGTTTTAGCTTGTATTGTTACTTTAATATATACATTTTTTTATTTTGTAATATGGGACATATTTTTGTTTTAGAATAATGTAATATCACAATAAAAAAACTTTTGATTCTAACCAAATTCTTATAATTTCTTTTATATTCTAAAAATTAAGAGATGTGAAATTAAGGATTTTGAAATTCTTTAAGTGTTGTACAAAGTTGCTTCTGGGGAGAGATAATGGTTCACCCCCCATTTCACCGACACTGAAATTTCCTTCTCCCTCTCGTTAACAAATTCCCCAAAAAGAGGAAAATCATCACCCCTGTTTCACTGACACAAAAATTCCTTCCCCCTTCTCATTGACAAATGTTTATTTACAAACTACACTATGAACTCTCATAAAGAATAAATCTAGATGTCTTAAGTAACTTCCAGAAAAAATTTTAGAAGCCAAAAATTGCACAGCAAAATTGGTTGAAGCGCTATTCATTTGGGAAACTGTTACAAAATACTTTGTTTCAGATTTTTTACTGAATGTTTTCTAATAGATTTACAGTTAATAAGAATACATAGTCATACATATACATTTGTCTTTTGAAAATCTATTTTCCTAAAACAAGAAAGGTTTTTGTAAATGAAAACAGTAAAGGATTAAGGAGCAACAGTCCTTAGGTAAATGAATAAAAGGCATCAAATCAATGGTTATTGATCAAACATATTTTTAAACATATTATAAACCCTTGCCTACTTGAAATCCCTAAATATCTCAAAAGGGAAGTTTGAAAGGGAAAAACAGGTCAGAAGAAAATTTCGTGACGGCGAAAAAAAGAAAGGAAGGACATTTGGTGTCGGCAAAATGGCATGGACACTGAGATAATTTTGAGTTAATACTGTTTTTTCTTTTAAGAATTATTGGAAAAAATTAAAATTTCTTACTGAATAATTTTTAATTTGTTGATCTTATTGAAGATTCTTATATATTGTGCCTTTTTCAAAGATTAAAGTAAGTTAGAGTTTATTGCTGACAGAACACAAAATTGAATGTTTACTTTAGGCATAAAAACTTACAATAGCATAAAAGTAAACTCAAATTAAAATTCAGATGTTTTGTTCAACACTAATATAATTTTATAAATGTACTAAAATAAGCTTTCCCAGACCATTGTACGTCATGGATCTAGGTTTTACCATCATCGTTGGCTCATCAGCAAGATTTACTTTAAAGATGACAGAATTCCAAGGTTATTTGTACTCAAAATTTTTGTTGAGTTATGAGTTTATTCCATTTAATCCGGTCAGGATAGTTAAAACTGCTTCTTTCTGAGTTTTTTCATTCAGGATGTAACTAAGAAGACAGTGTGAAAATGTATGTTTTTTACTGTTTCCTAAAAGGGTGTAAAATTAGTAATTTTTTGCTATATTCCCTTAGTTGTTTGAATATACGTTAATATATTTTTTTTATTAGAAATTTTCTGAAAAATAACAGCCCCCATTAGATAATAAATATTATTTTGCCATTTATAATCATTATCAAATCTAATCAAAAGCTCTTAACAGAAAGAATCTGTGAGATGTGGGACATATGTATGTTATACGTGAATGCTTTTGCCATGACAGTATTGAATTAACATGCTAGTAATATCAACATTTCATTTAGAAACTGGGAAATATCTTTATTTAATTTCCTAAAATTTTGTATAAACTAATTTGTTTAGTTTGCTGATTACTTTCTTGCTGTTTTGTGATATGGTATCCTTTCACTGACTAAAAAATTTTTTGAAAATCTCATCTAAAAGGGTTCAGAAGAGTAATACATTTGCTTACATACTTAACTTATTTTCTTTCCTTCTTTATCTTTTTTTTTTTGTAAACATGGTTCCAAGAATTGTTTTCCTAGAATACCTGATGTGTGGCAGTTTTATTACAAGACACTAATAATTTTGAGTTTGTTATTTATGCTGTTGCAAGGAATTTCTTTATTTTGCTAGCTCTTAAATATTCTTTATTCTTCTAATTATTAATGAATTCAAGTTATTGCTTATTCTTATTAATTGATCTTTTATCTAAATTCAATTTTTTCCCTAGAATACCTGATGTGTGGCAGTTTTATTACAAGAAATTAATAATTTTGAGTATGTTATTTATGCTGTTGCAAAGAAATTTATTTTGCTAGCTCTTAATTATTCTTTATTCTTGTAAATTATGAATGAATTCAAGTTATTGCTTATTCTTATTAATTGATCTTTTATCTAAATTTAATTTTTCCCCCTAGAATACCTGATGTGTGGCAGTTTTGTTACAAGACACTAATAATTTTGAGTTTGTTATTTATGCTGTTGCAAAATAATTTCTTTATTTTGCTATCTCTTAAAAATTCTTTATTCTTGTAAATTATGAATGAATTCAATTTATTGCTTATTATTTGATCTTTTATCTAAACATATGTAATAAAAATACCTGAAATGTGGGGAGTAATTTCCCTTTTTATCTCTCCTAGGGCATTTTATCTGAGAATTTCATTTCTATTTATGAACAGCTGTTCTAAGAAAAGGGGAAAAAATTAAAATTAGTTCAGAACATTTCCTAGCCCTTTTATATTATCTTTTATGTTCCACTGATAATACTAAGTGTAACTTCCATATAGAAATAATCTTGCTGTAAAGAGTACCATAAGTTCCTAAGATTACAAACCCCTTTTTTTTTTTTTCTTAAGGTAAACCTGGTCTGAGAGGACCTGTTGGCTATAGAGGATCTGCTGGAGAACCAGGAGTTCAGGGTACCCCTGGAGAACCTGGTACTATTGGACTGAGTTTCAAAGGAGAGCCTGGAGAAGATGGTATTGTTTTTAAATTGATTTTAATATTCGATTTTTAAGAAGTTAAGATTTAATAGTTTAACTTTACAGAAATTTTTCAGCTCTTAAATTTTTCTTTATTCAGTTGAAACTGTGGATGAAATATTATACTTACAAATGAAAGTAAAATACTTGGAGAAAAAAGCAAATTATGAGTTCAAATGTTTTGTTATTTTTTATTTTAAGTGATTTATAGAAGGTATAGCATTTTAGATTTATTTTTTTCTTCAAACTTCTATTGTAAAATAAAATCAATAAAAATAATAGCTGATGTTCTGTTTTAAAAAGTATAAGTATATTTGTATTACTTCTTTGCATCCACATCATAAAGACCTAAGTATTAAGGAAGAATTGAATTAATGAAAATATATGCCTACTTTATAGGCCATTTTTTTCTTTTTTTTAATTATGATTTCTTTAGGAAATATAAAATGAAAGTATGAGTGGAAGAGAAATTCACTCTACTGTTGAGTACTGTAAAAAATTACCCTCACTGTATTTAAAAATAATATCTGTAAAATATGTACGGCATACATTTTGATTAAATTTAACCTACTTCTAGGCCTAATTTCAAAGACAGTAACTGTAAGAACTGAATAAATCTGCTTAAATCATAGCCTAGATAGTATCTAAAACAAGCTTTATTCAGTTTCATAAAAGCAATTATTTATGATGTAGTAAAATATATGGAGTAACTTGTAGAGTACAGTGGAATCTAGTTAATTGGACCACTGGTTAATCGGACCAGCCGCTTAATCGGACCGAATCCTTAAGAACCGAAACAAATCCTATTGCATAAGTCTAATAAGGGTATGTTCGTATAATCGGACTAACCAGTTATTAAGACCAAAATGATCGCATCCCAATGTGGTCCGATTAACCAGAATCGACTGTATCTACAAGTAAGAGTATCTTGTAGAGTATCTACAAGTAGACAAATTTGAGTAGAACTAAAAAATCAATAAAGGTATAAAAACATAAAAATCTGTGTTATTTTTTAAAAATTTGTTTGTTTACTATAAGATCAGTTTTTAAGTTTTATGTTCACATTGAAAAGTATGAAAATGTATACTTTTACACAAAATATCTTTGAAAAGTTACACTGATTTCATAAAATGATGTACTCAACTACCTTTATTATTACTTCTGTTAGGTAAATAATCCAGTGTGAATAAATAATCTTTCAAATGTATTTATTGCTTAATATTTAGAAAAGGTTAGGCAGTTGTTACATGTGACCTGTCATTTATCAATTTGTATCTGTTCATACTGTATGGTATCATTTATTAGAAGCAAAGATAATGAATTATTTTTTCCCTTTTATGACTAAATGAGATTCCTATATTAAACTAGCTGAATACCCGTGAGTGTACATTCAAATTAAATACAACGGTCAATGTATGCAATTAATGCCAAGAAAAACAAAAAAATATATTTATAAAGAAAATTATGGATATTTTCATAGACAAAATAATGTAGAAGAAAATATTCAAATTAAAAAATACAATGGTCAATGTATGCAATTAGTTTGTATGTTTAATATCCTTAAAACATACTAATTTGAATTAAATTCTTAAAAAGCTTCCATCTCAATTAGTCTAGTGGTTAAATTTTATCTTTTACCGTATTTTAATATTTTTTTGCCAATTTATTTCACTGTTATGCACGTGGCTCAAAATTAATTTAAATTATCACAAAAAGAAAAAAAAACATGTGATCAGCATTTAATAAATTAAATTCTGAAAATTAATCTTTAAAAATTCACCAAAAATAAAAAATAGAGTTAAAGATTCAAAAAAGATTTTATTTTAAAGGAATTTTTATGATCTTTCTTGTGATATAAATTTTATAACTCTCAAATTATTATTTTAAATGAAAACTTTAAAGAACATTACAAAAACAGCTTAAAAATTTAATTTTAAAAAATCTAAGAAGAATTTTTCAAAAATCTTTCTTAGTGCACCCCTACACTATAAGAAAAATTGCCATGCAAAATTTCAGCCCTTTAGGTCCAGCAGTTTGGTCTGTGCATTATCTGTCAATCAGTCGGTCAGTTACAGAACTGTTTTATATACATAGACAATTGTAGAATATTTTAAAAACTGATGAGACAATATGGCTCATCAGTTTTTAAAATATTTTTATGCATGAGAAAGTAATATAACATGTTCACTGACATTTTAATTGTTTTGTATCAACATTTAAGAGATTTCCTAAATTTACCCTTTCTGGATATCATTATAAATGTTCTGTGGATGTATTATTTTCCATCGCTTCAATCTACTATTTTAATGTACTCTCTGCTTGATACACTAGGTTTCCCAGGTATGCCTGGCAAGCGAGGTAGACCTGGTTTCCCTGGAATTCAAGGGGTATCTGGAGTAAAGGGTGTTCCTGGTCTGACAGTTATTGGCCCACCTGGATTGGATGGTCGATCAGGAAAGGATGGCATTCCTGGTCAACATGGCCCTCGTGGTGATCCTGGTCCAACTGGTTAGTTGCTTTTTCTTTGTTTAGGGAATGCTTGTCTGTTTTAAGTGTATCAAAAGGCCTTTTTAAAAAGTTTTAGTTTTATGAATGTTTTGTATAATATCAGTGGCATTTGTTTCCTAAGAAATTATAATACTTGGTTTAACACTAGTTGCTAAGTCTGAGTTTAATTATCGTTGATTTGGAATGAGTTCTGCTTAGATAACTTCTTAAAAATCCCCATATTAAAAAATACAACAGGGGTTCCCAAATTTATCCAAGTCGTGGCACCCTTAAGAGAATTAGAATTTTTTCACGGCACCCTCGTCATATAATATCTATCTGTGGTATATTATTATTATATATATATTATGTATAATATATATATTTCATATTTGTATGACTGTGAAGAAGAAATTGGAGAAGTAGTAATAACATTAATAAATTAATACAACTTGCATTTAAAAATCCCGCAAGTGCTTTAATTGTAATTAAAAGGAAAACTTTAATAAAATTAATAATAAAATTACCTTCCAAATGCTCTTGGTATATGAGTGTTTAGTTTTAGAGCAACAGGTGAGCCTTCTGCTCACTGCACAATCGCGTACATTTTCCGTCATAAATGTGTCAAGGATATTGAACATATCTTCAGCCGTTGAAGTTTCAGTAATGCTTTTACAAAACAGAAGGTCTTCAACAATAGTACAATCATCAATGAAACGTACATAGCTGATGAGGTGTGCATCTTTATTGCTATCTGTGGCCTCATCTACTTGCAGCCCAAATTCATTTCCTTTCACTTTTTCTATCGATCGTTGAGATCCTGAGCTATGTACTGGATTCTTCGATTGATGGTGTTGTTCGACAAAGGAATATTCATCTACCACAGCATATGTAATATTTATGAGCAATAAATATTTCTGATTATCTCTGTCTTGTATTCCTTCATTTCTTGTACCGTTGATACCACTTCCCCATGATGTTTGCGACCATGGGTTGCTATGCAATTTTGAATCCTTTTGACATGCTCTATCTCCCCTTAAATTTTATCCCAATCATTATAGGATACCCTGTGTGTATGTATATATATATATATGTGTGTATGTGTGTGTGTATATATATACACATATATATATACACACACACATATATATATATTATATTACTAAATTCCATTCATGTCCAAATGCAGTATTAGATTCTAAGAAGGATTCAATTCTAAGCATTCAGTAATCAGCTCTCTTAGTATATAGCAAGTGGGAGACATTAAAGTAGTTGCTTATAAAACCTTTATATGTGGTCTCTGAAGATGTCTCAATAATAAAAACTTATAAAAAAAAGTCCTTAATTTTAACTACCAAATGAACACTATAACCACTCCATAGTTTTTAATTTTATATATTTATTTTTTAAATACAATCTTGATATAAAGTTATTTCACTAAAATGAAAAAAATTGTTATTCACGTTAATAAAATAACACATTTGAAAAAGTTTTAATTGAGAACAGGGCCTGCATTTATCCCCTCAACATGTAGTTTACTGTTAATAGCACAGAGAGTAATAACTGTGAAGAAAAAAATGGAAATTTCACTGAACATTTGCATCTATGATATACATACTGCTCTATAAAAGCATATATGTTATTGTTTTCAGCAGTCAGCACATATTAACATGGTATCACTCTTACATGTGACAGATAATTGAAAGTATCAATTTTCAGTGTCATATTTGTATGCTGTCATATCAGAAGGGAAATATAAATCAATCATAGTTGTAATATTTACATGAATATAAGGTGAGGAATGATTCAAATTACAATGTTTTTGATAGTGTGGAACTATAAGTGTGAATTCTATTTTCAATATACCAGTAGTCACTGTTTTCATTTTGCCATTTATATCTGAGACTTATACAGAAGAATATCACCTTTTTACTTTTAATGCTTTTTTAACTCTACAGCAATCCTTTCCTTCATGCAGCATTGATGATAAATAAGCAATCTCTTGAGTTTTCGTAACTCAAGAAAGAAATTTTTATTAAAGCTAGTGCTCAGAAACATTGAACTGATACAAACATCTTCAGAAAGTCGCAGAATGTTTTTATCCATAACCCTGCAAAATAGTAGTGTTTTCTTTTCAGAAATTTTTTTTCTCATGAATTATGACTACCCCTAAATCTAGAGTTTTGACAAAATTGCATTTTAAAACTTTTTGTTTGTTTATTTGTTCACTAGAAAGAGTTTTGTAAGATAGCTTAAAAAAGCTGAGAAATTCTGTTTTGCCTTTTGAATTGAAACCTTGTATGTACTACTGAAAAAATTTGGTTTTTATTACTTACAATATTTTTTTCACTTGTGATTACATTTAACTCTATTTGGATAATGTAAAAATCGTTTGTTATAATATAAAAGTCTATTCTGATATTTTATTTATATCATATTCTCCATACAAAAAGTTATGTTTAATTTCTCTAAGTTTGTTTTTTCTTCGAGGTTTATTGAAGCTGCATGTTAAACATGGAAAAAGTTTTCTCTTCTGACAAAAATAACTTAATATATTCATTTTTAATTTTACCTTAAGTTTTGCTTCTTGTATTTTAAGTTTAATCAATTACCTTTTTATCCATTGACTAGGTGAAAAGGGATATCCAGGATATGGTGTACAAAAGCAAGGTCCTCCTGGTGCTGAGGGCTTGCCTGGTCTTCCTGGAGAAGTAGGAGATCCTGGAATTCCTGGAACAGATGGAATTACTGGACTGCCTGGACCTAAAGGAGATGACTGTGGTTATTGCCCACCAGGAAAACCTGGTTTCAAAGGTGCTCCTGGAGATGAAGGAAGGGAAGGTAAAGAAGAAATGTCTCTGTCTTAAATGAAGCTTATCTAAATTCTTTTATAGATCATTACGGGATTTTTACATTTCCTTGGACAACTGACTTATTTTAAACATATTTTTGAAATAGTATTGATTTGGATTCATCACATTTTAGAATCTTTCAATTTGTAAACATATAGCAAATGTTTAGGTCTTTCCATTACATGAATTCTACGTCTCATTATACAGGATGTTGTTTCTGAGACTCTTTTTCCTAAAATCTCAATTTAAAATATAAATACCGTACAACCTCACAAATCTGGAATCGTTCAGGACACAGCAATTCCAGATTTGGGAATTTTCTGGATTTGAAAGGCTTTTAAATAACACTATAAAATTTTAGGAAAAAAAAAAAAACTCACTTAAAAAACATGTAAAATGGTTTAATTATTAAATAAACCTGAATAGAGAACATATAATTTCATTATAATTTATATATTTCAAGTCAATAATGTTTGCTGTTTTGGTTTCAGCTTATTGGAAATTATTTTTTCTCGAATCCTATATGCTGCCATAATAAAAATCCTATATACTGCCAAATAAAATTCCACTGTTCTAAGCCTAATATTGTTTTATCTAATGATTTTATCAGGTCTTCCACTGACATTCTTTTATTTTGGGGGCATTCTGAATCACTTTCACATTTGCTGTCATCATAACCTCTGTTATTTATCACACTATCAATAATTGCAGAATCACTCAGAGAAACGACGATCGGCACATTTTCATCGATGTCTAAAACTTCCTGTATGTCCGATTTATCCAAGTTAATATTGCCTTTATTTGCACATTATACTAATCCTGCTATTTCAGCTTCTTTCCCAGATACTTGAAAGACTTCAAAATCGCTGCTGTCACTTCCTTGTAAGAAAAGGGTTTTTTTTTAACCCATCATTTTGGTAGCGACATCTATTGGTAAAATGGAAAAGTAAAATTGGCCATTTATTTAAAACGTTCCAGATTTGGGAGGTTGTACTGTATTAAAAAAATATGACTTGAAAATGTGATTTAACCCTCAAACTGGCCCACCGGTCATTATGTCCGGCAGCGGTGGAACTAAGGGGTGGGGCAGGAGTGGGGAGAGGCATGAACGTTTGGCTGGCTTTGACATCCTGTCAGTTCCTGGACATCAGGGAGAGCACATCAGGGTTTCACAAATACTCGACATTTGTCAGTAAGTTGCAATTTTGTAAAAGTATGGTGGTCAAAATGACCAGTAGACCTGTTATTGCCACTGAGCAATAACAGGCTTACTAGTCCTGATAGGGATTTCAGTGTTCAGTGCGATTTTTAAAGTATCCTGTGAAGCCTTGACATCACTCTTCTCTACCTCAATCACTGGCAGGCTAATTTTTCGAGCAATTATGTCTGAGAAACATTGTGCAATTCTTTTAAGAGCCCTATGATTTGATGATGTAGGTACCAGATCAAAATGCATTAAATGAATTGAATAAATAAGTGTAGATGATTTTTTCCCTCACTATTCATCACTAATATAAATGAAACAACCCTGTGTACAATATCAACATGCAGTTCCATCGTAAAAATGCAAAAATAGCAGCTTTTTAGGCTTGGGGGTCAATTTGACCGATAGTCCTGATAGTAGCAACAAATTCATGGGCCGGTTTGAGGGTTAAACAAAAATCTTATATCATCATCTATAAGGTTTGTTGTTGCAGTAAATTTATAATCTTATAAAAATTCAGGAAACATTCCAACCACAATGTCACTACTTAGGCAGCTGTTTCAGTGAGTGTTTATATAATCTTGATCTAAACAATACATTTTGAAGATATATGATGGGTAAATGTAACTAAAACAAAAATCTTTTATCATCTCTTACTCAAGTTTTGATATTAGAGTAAATGTATATTACATAAAAACTCAGATGCATACTAGTTAATTTGAACACACCAAACAAAAATTAATCATTAAAACCTTGTTCTATTATTAAATATGCAAAATTTCAATGATTCTTTTAGTTATTTGTTTATCTTAAACATAACAAAAAGAATTAACTTCATTTCAGTTGTCCATTTCAAATTTTGTTAAATTTACCATTATATACACATTTTATGAAATGTTAAATAGAAAGTTAATTGTCAGAAGTAAAATGGATATCTAATTCTGAAAATCATATATGCTGTGCTTATAGTTTTATTTGTGTAACTAATGTTATACATGTCAGAAACTGAACTACTGGCTCTTCTGTTTAAAAAAAAAAAAAAATTTCTGATAGTTTAGAAAATTCTCTATTTTATCTGAGTTAATTTTACAGTGGGTTTGTATTCTTTTCTCTTCATCAAAATTGAAATGTCTTATGTTTTCATTCAAACAAATATAATGTATTTTATTCGTGTCTGATTAAAACAGGACCTCCTGGCCCTCCTGGATTTAACGGTTTTGCTGGATTAACAGGACGTAAGGGAGAGGCTGGACTTCCTGGATTACCTGGTCTCAAAGGATTTGCAGTGAGTAATTAGGTTAATTATCCATGTCACTTACCACTTATTTTTAACACTCACTAACATACAAGGTGCGGCTATTAATTTCCAGGACTGATCTAATAACTCCAGAAAATATTACATGAAATACATACCCATTTAATATGTTTTAAAGTAACTCCCACCTGCCGTAATGCATGCTACCTGCCGTAATGCCTGTGCTCAGCTGTATAAATTTCGGAAACAACTTTTAAAGTCCTCTTTTGGAATGCTCTTTAATGTGGACATCACTGTTTTCTTGATGTCTTTGACATCCTCAAATCTTGTTCCCTTCATCAAATTGGCCCAGCATGAGGTCATGGAGATGCCATACTCTCCGAACTTTGCACCAGCAGACTTTTTCTTGTTTCCAAAACTGAAAGATTTGCTGAAGGGAACAAGATTTGAGGATGTCGAAGCCATCAAGAAAACAGGGACGTCCACATTAAAGAGCATTCTGAAAGAGGACTTTAAAAGTTGTTTCCAATACTTTTACAGCTGAGCACAGAAGTGCATTGTGGCAGGTAGGAGTTACTTCAAAACATATTAAATGGGTATGTATTTCATTAATGTTTTCTGGAGATATTAGATCAGTCCTGGAAATTAATGGCAGCACCTTGTAAAAAAGATGAGAAATAAGGCGAATAATTCCGGAATCCTTCATTGATCCATTTCAGATATCAAATGAATCTTAGAGTGAAAAAAAAACTGTGTGACTTATATCTGCTTCTATCCTTTTTTGATAGAGATAATAACAGTAACATGTTGATGATAACAAATTTCTTGATTTATCATTAAATGTTTAGATCAAAAGTTCCCTCTCAGCAAGATAAAATGTGATATTATTTCTACTTTTGGAAGTGGTCTAGACAGTTCGTCTAATATTAAAGCAGAATTCTAGATCAGAAATAAATCTTTCATTACCAAAAAAAAAAAATCTACATAAACTGCTCTTTCATTGAAAATTGGCAACTGAATGAAAAATAAAATAAAAATATGTAAAAACCTGTTTTTGTGCGGTCTTTTTTATGCAATTTTTTTTGTGTGTTTCATCGCAGAAACTTATCACAGACTACATGTTAACAAAAAATAAACCAACTCTAATATCTTCAAGTGATAAAAGCAATTATGAACCAGTTCATCACGAGAATATGTGCGTTTTGGACTACGATGAGTAGTATTGAATTATGTACATTTTAAAAATTTCTCCATGTTTAAAATGAGAAATTAAATTTTTTTTAAAATGTTTCCACATGTAATTTAATTATTTATTTTGTTTGGAAAGCACTTTCTCGCTATTTCATAAAGTTTTGACATATTTTCTAAGTGAGACTTTTTTTATGCAGTCCCTCTCCACCGCACAAAAAAATTATTTGTTATAGCTATTTATGAAGTTTTTAATTTTTTTTTTGTGTGTGCAGTTCCTATCTACTGCACAAAAACAGGTTTGATTGTACATATCCTACAGATACCATAGATGCGGGGTCCATGCTCAAGACAGGCTCATTAAATGTGTAATATCTTGCTGTATAAGTTTTACATCTTTTTTACAGACATTCGGTTCTTTTCTTTGTGTGATAACAGGAGTGAATTTGATCACCTGTAAAATTTTAGTTTAAATTAATATGTTGGATTTTGATATGTTCTGCAGATATTTTGCAACTATTATACCATGCTTAGGAGTATGTCACACTGTGAAACCTTCATTATATTTGGGCAGTAATTGTAAATGATGGGGTTGGTTATTAAAGTCTGTTTACTGCCCTATGGTTTATCTGATTGCTTTTATGTTGGGGATTAAGTTTATTCTTTCCCTGGTTGGATTCACTTTTGAACAAGTCTGATTACTAGCTGTTTTAAAGTGAAATAACTAACTAAGAAGTAACTTATGATAAACATTTTTTGAATGTGAAATGTATTTTATGTTTCTTGTTTCTTAATGAGAATATTAATTTTTGTTGTTGAAATCCTGATATTTTAAGGAATGTTTTTGTAATTTTATTTTATTTAACCCTCTGAAGGCCAGAACTGGCCTAGCTGGCTGAACATTGAGAAGTCCAGACAGCCGGCCGAAATTCTCATAAATTGCCTCCCCCTTAGTATCTGGTAGGTGGTCATTCTACCAACAGTTCATCACCACAGAGTCATTCTCTCATCTTTTTGATCGTCTTTAATTGTCTAGAACCAATCCCTGCATACTTTATGACCTGATGCTGATAGTGGGGCCGCACCCCACCGTGACAAATTTCAGTACAATCGTCAGGATGTTTTGTGGGGGAAGGGAAAGCCACTTCTTGTTCTCGACCGGAATGGTCTTTTGGGATAAGCTGCAAAATGGGCCTTCGTTGTCAGAAGGTTAAACATTCCATAAAACTTAATTGTCCTTTGTAAAACACTATAAGCTGTTTATAACACTATACATTATCCATAATACATTAGAAAAAATACCAACTTTTTTAACACACATGTTCATGTTTATCTGGATGATTCCTTACTGTTAGAGACAAGAGAGCTGGGGCTGGCATGTTTTTCTCTGTAGGATTTAACTCACTTTAACAGAAAAGTTGAGACTATGCATGTTGCTCTCCAACAGCTTTATATTTGAAATGGTAGCTTGTTAAAGTTATGATTCTCTCCAATACAAAATCTGCCCATCATTCTCTATGCAATAACAAGTTAATGGATAATTTCCACTTTCAAGATTACAGGATAACACAATAAAACTTCTATTCAGCCAAGGGACTTTGCTGTAGTTACTAGCTCATAGGTGAATTCAGTAAAATAAGAAAGCTTATTTCTTAGGACTAAAAAGGCTATCATCACTCTAAAACAGTGGTTCCTAACCCATAGAAGTCTGAGGACCACTAAGCCAGAAATTCAACCATGTGTGGACTATCCCCACCCCCACCGACTTAAGGGGGGAACCTTCCAGGGGGGTATAAGGTTATAGAATATCCCTCAGGCTTAAAGAATTCAGAATTAATGTACTCTCATTCTAACGTATCATATCCTAATAATAAAATAATTAAAATAAACTTTTAAGAAATTTTAATTCAACACCTAATAGTCATCGCATATATTCAGCCCATCTAGTTCCATGAACATAGCTTTCAAAATCCCATTCATTTGGCAATTTTTTTATATGTGGTGCTGGACCACTCCTGAGTTCTCTCGTGGACCACCGGTTGGGAACCACTGCTCTAAAACCTCAAAGACCCTGTAACCATTGAAAGGAGCATAGTTTAAATTAAATACTAAGTTTTTCCCATGCTGTTTAAAGAAAGAGATGATGGCTGCTTCTTATGTAGTCTATTCTTGTCTTGGTCTCTCCAATATCTGTGACTGTTGGCCATTTTAGAATAATTAGTTGACATGACTGTTTCTCTAAATCTATATTGGCTTGCAAGACTTGACCATGTGTGTTTAATGTGGTTCTAGACAGTATTTTATTACTGATCATTTGGTCATGTGTACTTTACATATTTTAATAGAAATGCAGTGGAGTACTGGAGGATCCATGGGCTAATGGCATAAAAACCAAATGCTTGGGATTAACCAACAACAACAATCAATCAAAAATGTTTATAAAAGGATTTGATGCAACTTCATCATAATTACATTGCTTTTTCTTTTCTTTTTTTTTAAGGGATTTCCTGGTTCTAATGGATTGGAAGGTCGTCAAGGTGCTCTAGGTGAACCTGGTGAAGTTATCTATCCACCTGGAATAAAAGGAATTAAAGGAGAACCTGGTGATGTTGGATTTGAAGGGGCTCCTGGTGCACCAGGAAGAATAGGAAGGCCTGGTCTTGAGGGATTCCCAGGATTTCCAGGATTGAAAGGAGAACCAGTTAGGAAGTTTCTTATACTTTCTCCAACTAAAGCTGATACTTATCATTCCATTGATATGTATCGTTGATATGATTTTCCATTGATATTTATCATTCCATTAATTTCTTTAGAAATTTGTTACTCATACTGTCTTCTGCTTTAAGACACTTTTTTTTTCTTTTTTTTTAAACTTTGATCCTGAACTTAATAAATTTTCTTATTTTTGACAGCTTTGGAGAGTACTTTTGTAAAAATTTTGAGTAACTGATTAAAATTTGTCAGTGTATCAGCGTGTATTAGCATTATCACCTATTTTCTGGCATCATGAAAGGTGGATGTCTGTAGTTCTGTATGTCAGATGATAATATTAATTGCTTATTTATTTGTGTAATATAAAGATTAATATATAAATACAATATAATATAAATACAATAAATGGAAATACAATTATAGTAATATAAATACAATAAAGGGAAAAATTATTTGTTGTATTAATTGTCATGAATCATATAAGTTATTTAACCTTTAGCTTATGGGGTCCATTTTTCCTATTCCTTCTTTAGAATGGGAAATATCATACCCCCTTTGTAAGAACAGCCATTAAGAGGGTTTTATATATATATATATAAATGTGTGTGTGTATATATATATATATACACACACACACACACACACACACACATATATATATATATATATATATATATATCCATTCTTAGGCATGTATTCTTGGGATACATGCTATCCCACCCCGTAAGGAAAAGGTTAATCAAACTTAACTAATTTGATATGAAATTATAGTTTGGGCTTTATAAAGATATATTTAAAGTTTATCAGCAGTATTTCTTTTTTTAATAACTAATGAAATTTTTTTTTACTAATTTAGTATTTAAGAATCAAAGCCTCTAAATTTGATTAATTAACCAATGATTTTTTTTTTTAAATTCTCCTTTAGGGAGATTATGGTGATATTGGATTACCAGGTATAGAAGGACTGGCTGGAACTCCAGGTACACCTGGTTCAAAAGGGGAGAAAGGTGAAAGTGAATATGGACTTGTTGGATTTCCTGGACCTAAAGGTTATCGAGGACTTGCGGGTTTAAATGGACTGAGAGGACCCAAAGGTAAATTTATAATATAATATGGAGAAAAATGTTCATGAAAGATAATACCTCGAATCATGTTGATCTTAATATAAATATGGTTCTGTATACAGAGCAAATTGGCATAGCAAATCTTCAATTCCATTGTTAAAGAAATGGAGAACTTTTCTTTTAGAATTTTCTTATCACAGATTAGCAGATGTACATATTTTAATTACATTTTTCTGCATGTGAAGATAGAAAATAAAATAAATAGCATGTAGTTTTTAAAATGAAAAATAATTTTGGTTAATTTTTAATAGGGCATTAAATTATTGATGTTTAACACTATAGAATTAAAACTGTTATTTTAATATTTGATTAATATTAAAATATTTTTGAAAAATATATGTGTTGCATTTGAAGATCAGTTTTCAAGTGCAGAAAACAGTATTCAAAAATACGCAATAGCTCATGTATGATTCACAGAATCCTGAAAGGAAAAAGTTCCTGTAGCTTAAATAATGATTGAACATTAGGATTGAAAATTTACTGTCGACTGATGTACCACCTTAATTCTCTGGAGCAAAGCCTAAAATACTTTGTTGACAAATTTCTTTTCCACCTTAGTGTGTAATTTCTTCCTCATTTCTGGCTAAGTGGAAACTATGCTAAAATAGGTTATTGATTTTTCTATGTATGTGCCCCTAGGTTTCATTCATTTTAATGCAACTTGTATAAGATACTAATAATTTTATTGATAGGTTAGTTTTATATGTTTAGTGATTTTCAGAATATCAGAAGTAAAAAAATAGTGTTTTCAGGAAACTGCATACATGTGAATTATAATTTTGTGTTATACAGAAAATGAAAACAAAATTTTGGCTTCTAAGATTCTTCAATCTCTGTTTCATAAAATTTCGCTTTTCCTTTTTACCTAACATTTTTTTCATATGCTGAAAATAGTGAACTCCTTTTATCTGTTTTTTCATCTTTGCATTAAATTTTTCTGTGAACATTACAGTATGATTTTACAACTCTCTAGTCATACCTCATAACCAGTATCTGAGAAGGGAAATTAAAAAGAAAAATAAATCATGTATACCAATTATTTGTTTTGGACAGGGACTTTTCATTGTATTTCCAAATAGATCCATATAGATAACTATCCAGCCAAGTACCTTGTTTTGGCCTTACTCTTTAGAGGTCTGAGACCAATACAGTTGGTCCTGGCTCATCTTTGGAATGGCCATACAAAAAGTATGCACTTTGAGAACTCTACAGGGGCCTTTTCCCCTTGTCCCTGTTCTGCTGCTCCTATGAATACTTCTCACATTGTGGGCTGTTTAGGTATCCCTGTCAGCTTGCTTGCAGAAGATCAGGATACTGCTGCCTCCCATTTGTGCACACGGCAGAGCCTCATGGACCTGGTATAGCATTTTCTAGTCCAGGGGGCTTAGCAACAATGACTGTTAGGAAAGAGAGTCATATTTTTCTCAATGCTGGAAAGCTTCTTGACTGCACTCTGGTTTGACATTTGCATATACTAAAATAATAATATATATTAATACTTTGTCTCTGAACAGCGTCATTGTCTCACAATATCAATATTGCTGTTGTGGTGACATAGTACAGATCGCGATCATAATTTGGTATGATGTCACTACGGCAGCTGTATAAATCATTTGTTTAAAGATGATGTTGGACAGTTGGGAATGTGCGTAAGCAAATCTTAGATCTGGGCAGTTGATGAATTTTTGTTCTAATGTAAGCTACTTGCCGACGGCCTTGCATGCTGGTTTCTCTTTGAACCTCTTTTGCATTATTATATTCAACATTCATTATGTAGAATGCTTGCTGTGTGAAAACAAAATTCTTAAAATCGAAGCTCATTTCAAGAGGAATGGAGATTATAGTTCACAATATATTTTCTGACACTGAAATAATCTCATCAAAAATTTAGATCTTAGTGAATAATTAGATAACAAACAAATGTTAAAATAATTTAGAATAATTTTGGGGTATTTTTTTTTTCAATTTTCCAATCTATTAGTTTCTAGAGGGGTATGAAATATGCAATTTTTATTTTAATATTTCAGGTCTTAAAGGGGAACCATATTCTTATGAGCAGTTAAAACAATACAAAGGCCTTGAGGGTCCTGCAGGACCACCTGGTGAAGATGGCATACCAGGAAGACCTGGTGATGAAGGTAAGTGTTAAAAAGGTTCTTGCTTTCATAAGATTAATGTTCTTTTCATACTGGATGTACGTTCTCACATTTGTTCTTCTATAATATGTCAAGGTATTTGCCTTCCTCAATAATCACAGATAATTTTATTAATGAAAAACTTTTCAAGTTTAAATAATTGACATTATACAGAAATTTCTTTTTAGTTTTGGATATGTGTTTGTTGATATAAATTTGTATTTTTTTAATTACTTATCTACTTTTCTGTGTTCACACTTATCAAATTTATTTTTCAGTTAACCCTTAAAAAATACTTTTTAAATACACGTAGTAGCAGGAAGTTTTTAACAATTAATGATTGGTTTTTAACAAATAATATGAAGTGATCCTATTTATTTATTTCTTTAAATCTATTCGGAAAGACTTGTAAAATTAATAATAAAACAGATTTTTATTTCTTTTAAATAAATCTGGAAATGTTTTTAGATCTTTATGCAATAGAAGTCTTGAGACATTTATAGGGCTTTAGATGAAATTTAAGAACCTTGAAACAAGATTATTGTTATGGTTTATGAAAAGCAAAAAATCTGTAAAGTTTTTAGAAATTTGATCTTGTGTCAAAAGAAAAAGAAATTTTTCTGATTCTGATATTCAACCTTTTACCTTATATGATATAAATTAAAGTATTGTAGCTGAATTTGTAAAATATTTATTTAAATTTTTAGGCACTGGTATCCTTTACCTCCAACTGCTTAATTTGCAATCAGAGTTGAAACACACTAGTGCCTAATTAATATCTCTATATATAAAAATGAATGTTTGTTTGTTTGCTTGTTCGTATTTTATGCACTGCCGTACCGTTCATCCGATTGCGATGAAACTTGGTCAACTTATTGCTTGAACTTGCGCAATGGTTATAGACTATTTTCATTCCACTACGACGTTCCATTCCCGAATTATGTTAGAAGTATCAACGGATATTGAAAATCGCCAAAAAAAAGTCACCAAATTTCCCCGGATATTTTTGTTCAAAGCCATTGTAACATTTCATTGTTGCCAATTAAATTATAACATTTCCGTAAAAATAAATAGACATGAATTAAAAACGTGATTTATTTATATATTGGCGCATGCAAGAATGAATTTGATATATTATTTTCATGTACGTGGCAACGCCGGAATGTTTCTTTTTAAAAATGAAAATATAAGGATGGAAAGTCATTCATTTTCATGTGTTATCTATCCATTTCATGAATTGAAACTATCCCAAGCTACCTGTTCAAACTCAAATATACTGCAGGACACGTTGACTTAGCTAGAAACACGTGCGTTTAGCCTTGACGTGATGATTTATATAACTGAAGTGACAATGAAACATAGCAGATGATTTAGTTTTGAGAAAGAATTACAATCATGAAATACGTGTATATTATGATTAAGAAAGTCTGAAAGTGGCATTGAAACGTAGCAGACAATTTAGATTTGAGAAAGAATTCTGAGCATAAAACATGTGTATATACTTTTTCTATAATAATTACTAGATTTGCTGTGTTTTAATATTGAATATGATCTCAATCCATTCAAACATTATTGATTATTTTTCTATAATAATAAATCCATTCAAACGTTATTGACTAGCTGTAAATTAATGCTTTAAAATGCCCCAAATGAGGAGAGCAACTTTTAATCCTGCAGAAGTAAGGGGAAAATGTCAAAAATTGTTGAGAAATGAGCAATGTGATGAAAAAAAACCAAAAGAGCGCGAAGCCAACAGAATTCGAAATGCAGTTAGACGCACACAAGAATCTGAAGAAAAAACATTCCCAAGAGCTCGAAGATAACAGAATTCGAATTGTAGTGATCCGAAGCAGTGAGACTGATGAAGAAACTTTTAACGCGTCGAACATACGATTGTCTTCGAGCTTCAACATCGAAAGGAGAGGAAAGCGATTAGCAATGACAGCACCGACAACAAACTAATGCTATTTGTTAAAGCAAAAGAATTTTAGCTAAAACTGTAGAACATCATAACATGAAGCTAAGCATTGAAAAAAATAATAACAGAAACTGAATCCCGAGCGAAGCCGGGTAATACATCTAGTATATATATATATATATATATATATATACACAGTTCATTCTTGTTAATCGGAACACATCGGGACACGATCATTTTGGTCCTAATAACCGGCTGGTCCAATTAAATAAACATACCTTATGGGATACCAAGATGGGATTTACTTTAAATAAGTGGCTGGTACGATTAACCGGTGGTCTATTTATCCAGAATCGAATGTGTGTGTGTATATATATATATATATATATATATATATAATGTTCTGATTGCCGTAACCCTATCCCAAACCTCCACAATATTTTTTATATTCATCATAACCTGTTTAAAGGCATTGTAACTAAACTTAGTAATACTCTGTGCAAAGTACAACTCACATTGTATAAGTAGCTACGGACTCAAGCTGCTACTGTATGGACTGGGGTAGGAATCTTAGCCAAGGCATTGATGTTTATGTTTTATTCTCTCATAAGGGGCAGTATTTGTTCATCCATTGGGTTCTTCTACAGTGAAGTAGTCAACAAGTCTCACAATATATATTAATGAATGACTTTAGAACAATCTGCCACATAAAAAAAGTTCAAATTTTAAAAGTATGTTATTTATCATATAAGAAGATTTATTGAAAGTTTTCTAATTTTAATTTCTTAATGTGTGAAAATAGTTTTGTTAATTCTTATGGCAGATTGATAAATCATAATATAGTAAATACTGAATAGCATAAAATGGAAACCACTATAAATAATCGGTGTCAAGAAGGAAACTGACTCACTTATGAACAGTGATGCTTCAACCACTTTCATTAGTTCATTTCTAAAGGCAAAAATTTTCTGCCAGCTGGTAGGCTCTTTCACTTGTACTCATGATGGCATAAAGTAACATGGAAATATTGTCTGCATTTTCTTTCTAAGTTACATAGATATATAAATTTCATCTTATTTATATTTGTATTTATGCTCTCATTTTTAGCAAAAAAAATCTTATTGCATAAAAATGTCTAAAATTATTCAATTAAAATTTTTCAAAATATAAATTTTGCTATGATTTTGAAAATAATAGAAGACAATAATAAAATTTCAATGTTTGGAACTTATTGATAAAAGAAAGAGTGTTGAACAATACAAAAGTAAATCAATCTAAACAAAAACAAGACTGTGAATTTTAGTTTTTAAGCATTTATCTAAAAGTATGTAACTTCATCTAAGAAGGTGTTTTATCCATTCATGAACTTTGTAGGTAAATGAATTATGGATCAATCTCTTTTATTACTTTTTTTGGTGTAATTTAGATTAATCTTTTTAATTGTTAAGTTTTGGTAGCTCATCTTAGTTATTTTATACCTTTTAAAATTTGTTTTGAAGCTTAGTGTTTGAAATCTACCTATTTTACCATTAGTTTTGAAAATAAAGTCTATACACCTAAAGAGACCCCATAGCTCAACCATAATTACTTTCATGGAGAGATTTTCCATTCTGAGAAGGAGATTAGTTAAAAATTTATATTAGAATTACTTTTTTCTGTCAATTTTTAGGCTCTTGAGTCTTTTTTCTTTCCCTTGGGATTGTATCATAGGAGATACCAACAAAATATACAACTGATACATTCGCTATTTCAGAAGATAACAATTTTTTTTAAATTTTACGTATGGTATTTTTATTATTTTTTTTGTCATAAGTATTATTTCACACTGAAGCTTATTACTTTTGGTTGAAGCTTTTAAGTTGATTATAAAATTTCACAAATATAACTAAAAGTAAATAATTCAACAGAGAAAAATAATTACTAACAGGAAGAATGCAGACAAAATAAACCGAAATCATGCACTTAGGGCTCAACGCACCATAAATGTAAGATTTTGTAGCAGTAAAAGAATTAAACCATATAACGAGGCAACTGACTGGTCTCTTCATCAGGAGGCCTAACCAAATCAGTTACTTCAAGAAGGAACTTTCTGAATAGGATGCAGGTCGTTATATGGTTTAGTTCTTTTACTGCTACAGAATCTTGCATTTATGGTCCATTGAGCCCTAAGTGTGTGATTTCGGTTTATTTTGTCTGCATTCTTGCTGTTAGTAATTATTTTTCGCTGTTGAATTATTTACTTTTAGTTATATTTGTCTATTTTCAATATGAGTATTTGTTACAACTGTGCAATCTTTTATTGAAAAGTTAAAATTTTTCAATGCTAGGGTAGGTTCTCTGTTAATTTGTTTGGCTGTCTATGCCTTCTTTATATGTATTATTCCATGTTGAATTATATACATTATTTGTGTTATAAAAATTCACCTAATTGATTTACAACAAAATATTAAGTGGCTAAATATTATAGGTCTATCTGGGTTTCCTGGAATTGATGGATTACCAGGAATGCCAGGAAAGAAAGGAGAGCCTGGATATCCTGGATCATCACCTCGAGGAGAAACTGGTTTAAAAGGATATCCTGGAATTCGAGGAGAACCAGGTATTGATGGTCCTATTGGAATAAAGGGTGTCAGAGGAGAAGATGGACTCTTTGGATTGCCTGGAGAAAAAGTATGCCTAGCATATTAATCTATGCTCCTTTCAGACAGTTCATAAAGCCAGCTCATCTTCATAAGTGTGAAGATGAGCTTTGAAGTATTTTACCCTCTTTTAAAATCCATAAAAACTAGAGAAAATTTCATCTTTGGTGGAAATTTAAAAAGATATTTCCTAACTTTTTTTGTAATAATACTTAGTTACAGTGCTAACCTTTGAAGGGCCCTGTGTTAGGTCATGATTTCATGCCCCCCCCCCCGTCCTATTGGAGAAAATGTTAAGAAATGTTAAATATACATATAGTAGAAGAATTCATTATTGTGTGCTTTGTGCACTTGCTTAGTTAAAGCACAGCTACAGTATTAATTAAAAATTAACCAAAGTATTATGTAAGATATTATTCACACGGAGTCTTTAAATGACCACTGTTGTCATTCTTTTCAAGATGTTTAACCAAATTTCCTTGGATGAAATTGTAATAAAAGGGGGGAAACTCCCATGGTATAGCATTTTAGTTGAGTGCATGGATGGTAACTACCTTTGTGCCATATTTTACACACTGATTATTCATTGACTCAGATCTCTGATCATGTCTCTGATCATGACTCAGATCTCTACTCTATTCATTGATTCAAAGACTCAGTTTATAAAATTATATTTATGTGATTATTTCTATATTTTGAGGTTCAGTTTTTTCTCAGTTTGTGGAGTTAAAGTTTACAATTTTTTTGTTTTATTAAAGCATAATTTTTTGCATTTTATACATTTAAAAAAAATATCTTGTTTTCCATATAAGAAAAACTTCCTACTAAGGAACCTCTATTTATCTGATGTATATCTGAGATTTAGTTCTTTAATGATAATACCATCCTTCTAGGCAGCTCTTTGAATAATGAGCACACGAACAAAATATATTTGTATCTATATGTAAAGTTTTATCTTTAAAAAATAATCATAGTTTTCTGATGTTAATCCCAATTTGGAAAATTAATCAGGCTCGATCACAATTCAAAATGGAAATTGTAACGATGCAATGAAGACTTCATTGGTTGATGAAACTGGATTGTCATCATCAGTTAAAACACAATTTTTCTCGTTGAAAAATCGATGTTTTTGCTTTAATGTCAAAGCTAGGAAGTCATGTATAATTATTCAGAAGGTTGATTAGACACTACCACATTGATTAACATTCAGTAATTCATTAAAAATATTTTTAAGGGAACTATTTATTTATTTATAGGGTGAACAAGGTGATGTTGGTCTAGATGGGTTAGAAGGACTGCCAGGTCTTCCTGGTATATTTGGACCTAAAGGAGAGCAAGGCGACTCTGGACCTATTGGAAGAGTAGGTTTCCCTGGTGAACCTGGATTTTCTGGACCTAACGGTCCAAAAGGTAAGAAATATACTTAAAAAATATAACTTAAACCAATGTTTTAAAATTAATTGGGCTTGTGTGATTTATTTTATGCTAACTTACTGGATGAAAAATTTTAGAAAGTATAGAAAACAGAACCAGCTTAATAGATCATTAACATTAAAATCATACAAAGGTTTTATGAACCAGTAAAATACAGTGGAATCTCGATCTATCGTTTTTCAAGGGACCGATTGAAATGAACGATAAATGCGGGAAAACAATAGTTGCGGAAACATAACAAAGCAATATGATCGTTGGGACTGGATAAAATTAACGACACATACGGAAAATGATGTATCCGAAAACGATCGATCGAGATTCCACTGTATCTTTCTTCATAAAGCCAGAACTGTTTTGTGCTGACTGAGATTACTGTTATTCAATAACTAATTAACAAATTAGAATCATTGACAAATAGCAAATTAGAATCATTGTGTGTTAAACTAGATTTCAAATAAGACAATTTGAAAAATGATTTCATTCAAATTTTGTAATTTATTACTCTCACAGTAAATGTGTCATGCTTTAATCCTTCACATTTAAAAAAAAAAAAACCTTCTTATTTTAAAATCCTTCACATTTTTATCAAACCAGCATTTTTACGTAATTTTTTTATGCTTGAATAACTTTAATTCTTCCTCCCCTTAGGATCCCCTGGATATGATGGACCTCCTGGGTTTGTTGGAGACAAAGGAGAGCCTGGAGATGCTGGCCCAGGATCAATAGGTTTGCCTGGATATCCAGGATTACGGGGATTGCCAGGTAACTTTCAAATCATGAATAAACATAACTTTCAATCTCAGAATTTTTTTTTATCTATTTCATTAAAATATTTTTTTTACTACAGGATTTTTTATCTTCTAAAATAAAGGAAGTGTAATTTTTCTATCTTATGTTTGTACAAAATTTTCTTAAAAGTTATATTTACCTGAACTTTGAAAATGATTTGGACCAACTTTCAGATGTATTAAATATGTAAATAATATATCTTCATGTCTTTCAGCAGAATAAATTAAAAAATTAAACATAAATGGTATAAAAATTAGTTTAGGAAAATATGTTAAAATCATAAAAATATATTTGGCATGCTTTAAGATCTTCATAGAACATTGGAGATCTTAAGACACACTTTTCATTTAAGAACATACACTTTTCCTACATTTAAAAAAAGTTGATTAAAAGAAATCTGTAAATTATGAAATAAAAAACAGTGTTTCAAAAATAATTGAAAATATGTTAGAGAAATTTGAAACTTAAACAAAGACATTCCTGAAAAAAATTTCTTTGCTAGGTATAAATTAAAGCCACTTAATGAAGATTTGAAGCTTTATATACAGGGTGTCTCAAAAGACCTTGCCACATTTTAAAAATTTATATTAAAAAAAGTACTTATGGTAGGAACTAGAAATTCTCATATGTGTTACCTTATATATTAGAGTATTTTTTAATATAGTCAATAAATTTCAATATGTGCTCCTTTTGTGGCATGGAGAATATCCAGTCAATAATCCATTTCAGCCCATGTGTGTTCCAAAATGGATTCCGTAACACAGAAAATTGCAGCAATTATGTGTTTTTTGAGTTCTTTAAGACTGTCTACTTTTGTTGAATAAACTTTGTCTTTGACAAATCCCCAAAGAAAAAGTCAAGAGGTGTACTGTCTGGAGATGACCATTGGATGGGACCATCTCGTCCAATCCACCTGTTTGGAAATTCCTCATTTAAAAAGTCTCATACAATCATACCCCAATGAGGCGGTGCACTATATTGTTACCAAATGATTTTGGGATGTAAATAAGAAATTTGTGGGACAGCAAAATAACCATTTACAACTTCAGCCATTTTACAACTTTCGCTTTCACAGAGCAAATAGCGCCCTCTGTTGAACTTTTTTGACACAGAAAAAAACTCTAATATATGCTGCAACACATCTGTGAATTTCCAGTTCCTACCTTATATACTTTTTTTTTATAAATTTTTAAAATGTGTCAAGGTTTTTTGAGACATCCTGTATTATATATACAAGTATATAAGGGGTTTGAATAAAATCTATTAAAATAATTCTGTAATCAAAACAATAGGTAATCAGCACTTTAAAAATAAAGTAATTGATTGTTATCATATGATTTGATACCAAACTAATTCTTATAATATATTTTATCATGCTATGAATGGTGTTCCTCTGAATTTTCTTTGTTCTACTTTTTGTAATGTTTTCATTGGATTAAGCTGTTGACAGGGCTCGTGTGATTTGCAAAAGCCTGAAAATCTTGACCCAAAAAGTAAAGCACATTGAAAATTTTCATTTCTTACAACAAAAGAGAAAACAAGGACTTTTCCATTATTTTTTGCTCTTTTGTTTAACAAGCAAGAGTTTAAAAAACCTTTAAGCAAGAACATTCATAAAACGCTTGCTTCTGAAATACAAAATGCACACATAAAAAAAAAGATTTAATGGGAATTTGAGTAATTATAAATATGTTTGTCAATCAGAATTATGATCAAGAAATAATTTGTCATCATATTGTTGATCACTTAACTGCACTTATACGATTAAACATATATATATCATTAAAAATGTACTCAAATTTTCCCTGATTTTATAAGTTCAATTCTATTTTTATAATGACTTTACACAGTGAGCTTGTTTAAATGAATATTTTTTTTTAAATCATAAAATTTTACTTAGTTGAAAAAATATTTGTCTAAAAATCTAACATTAGTAAAATACTGAACTTTTAATGTTGAAACTTTTTATAATTTCCTCCACAATTTAAAATGAAACCCTTAAAAAGAGGCTGAAATTTCATTTCAGTTACCTTTGTTAAAACTAGGCCTCTCATTTTCTTTTATTTTGGCTACTTTTTTAAAGATGCTAAGGAAATTTTCTATAAGACTACATCAGGGCTATCTCTTGAATTTGAAATTTTATTTAAGTGTTAATCAAGCATTTTACTTTATTAACCTTTAGCTTATGGGGCCCATTTTTCCGATCCCCTCTTTAGAACGGGAAATTTCATACCCTCTTTGTAAGAATGGCCATTAAGGGGGTTATTATATATATATATATTTATATATATTTATATATATATATTTATATATATATATATATATATATATCTATATAAATATATATATATATATATATATATATATATATATATATATATATATATATATATATATACACACAGTTGATTCTGGTTAATTGGACCACAGTTAATCATACCAGCCGCTTATTCGGACCGAATCCCATTTTCTAACATAGGGCATTTTCGTTTAATCAGACCAGCCAGTTATTAGGACCAAAATGATCGCATCCCGATGTGATCCGATTAACCAGAATTGACTGTATATATATTCATTCTTAGGCACGTATTCTTGGGATACATGCTATCCCAACCCATAAGGTTAAAGGTTAATGAAGACACTTTCAGCTCCAAGAAAGAAACTCCTATATCCATATTTATATAATTAATTTTCAAATTAATTTTTTAAAACTGTTTTATAATAACAGGCCAACCTGGTGTGAAGGGTGAACGTGGCCTAGATGGCTTTGAAGGACTTAAAGGAATCAGGGGTCAAAAAGGTGATGAAGGTTCTCCAGGATTGCGAGGGCCTGCAGGAAAAACTGGACGTGCTGGGTCTCCAGGATTGTTTGGCAAAGAGGGTTTACCTGGACTTCCAGGTAAGTTCATGTCATGCTGCTTGTGCTTTAATTCTTTACATTCCATTTTATTTTGTAATATGACCTACCAGTGATTTGAGACATTTCTGCAGTACAGCTGAGGAAATTTTAAAAATGTCAATTTGCAAGCAAAATTTATGATCAATACATGACTGTTTGAGTATATCAGCTTGATTTTTAACTGATGTAAACCCCAATTTATTGATAGGAAGAAAGTTAGCTTCATAAAAGTCAAATTCATAAGATAACTCATCAATATGAAAAATGATGATCAGAAAAAGAAAGTAAAGAAATTGAATAGCAATGTTTGTCAAAAATTAAATGTTATGGAATTAACAAATTTTGGAATTTAGAAAGAGCTCAGTCAATGATACCTAGAGAATAACTACAACCCTGCCAACTGCTTTAATATAACGAAACTCATTGATAAGAAGGATTCTTTTGAATAATGTTTAAAAAGCCCAGTTAAATGGAGTGTTAAAAACTATAAACTTATGTTGAAAAAGGTGAGAAGACTAGTTTATGGATTTATTTCACTGTATAGTTTTCTGTGGTCCTTGCTTTTCTCTGCAATTTTCATTATAATTTATGTTGAAATTTCTTTTTTTTTTACATAGCATATTACTTAAGAGCTTTGTTAACCTTTATGGTCGTGATCCGACAAATCATTATCTTGTAGAAGTAATCATAACTGTAGAACCAACTCTTATTTACATCTGGTTTATTGACACATTAAAATCGTGGTTAAATAAATCATTTACAAAGGTTCGTTCTGACGAATGTTAATACACTCATGAGAGTTAATACACTCATGAGAACATTAATACACTCATTCTTTAAAGTCCAAACGAGACCACCGTCTCTTCGTACGCGTGGCGACCTTTCCACAGTCCAAGTCTATTCTCCCCCTTCATTCGCAACCCCGTCGTTATTTATCCATTCTTCTCAGCGCTTTTCTCGAATCATCTCGAACACCCGATCTTTTCCGGTTCCGCCCTCTGCAGACCACCTATGGTGAATTTCTTTCCTGCCAACTTCTCCAAGGGAAAAACGCGCCGCTAATGGGTTTCACAAGTTTTTTCAATGTTATGTCATTGTGCGCAGACTTGCGTCCATATATTAATGAATATACATATTTTTTTAATTTTAAAATTAAGTTGCATAATATATCTTTAAAATGATGAACGTTGAAATCAAAATTCTTAGTTCTTCATAGGAAAAAAAATATTTTTAATTTTTTTTTTATTTCAGAAAATTTTTTGATAAATTTTATTGTAAATCAAATTTTTATGGTAGGAATGACATAACTGTTTGTCATTTTAATGATACATGTTTATATTGAATGTGTATAAAATTTCATAGTATTCTAGCCAACTGTTTTAGTGATATCATGCGCGCAATCACATAACAATGTAAAAAACTGGTTAAAATTTTAAAAAATTTCTAAATTTCTCTTCAAGCTAGAAAAAATTAGGGCAATATTTATAAAGAAGAAAGAGTGTTTAACTCACAGTAAAATTTTCATATTTCTTAATAAATTATTTTAGAAACTACTGGTGATTGAAAATAGGATATGTCTGTCGAGTCTCTTGGTCTTTAATAGGTACCTGATCCCAATGTTGACTTACAGTGATTATGAACAATTCTGGTAAATGTAATTTAAAGGTCTCTAATACAATTGGATAATTTTTCTAAGTAAGATTTTTTAAATCTTTTATTTAAATAAGTGGAATTAGCTGTTGAAAGATCATTAAATTTGAATTATATGTATGCATGATTTTATGCTTATATATATATATATGTACCTCGTAGGTATAGAACGCTATATCACAATGTTTGAATTTCACAGGAGAGCTTAAAGAAATCCGCTTACTGTTTTTTACCTTGACACAATGATAGAACATGGTACCATTTTCAATGGGCAAGGTCTCCTCTGTATAACATTCACGTAACAGCTTTTCTCTACTGAAAATAGTGCTAATAAATGAAGGAATAAAGTTAAACAGTCTACTTTTAAGAAATGGACTTGGTGTCCTTTACCTCCGGTATACTTACCTATTCTTAACTTCCACTCTGTCTAGTGCCAGGCTTAGTGTTCTATGGATAAGTAACTCTATAATCAATTCTACAGTTTCTCATGGATTGTACGGTGTCTAAGTATGTTTATTGTTTAGATCATACTTATCGGAAACAATCCATTGGTTTTTAGACAGTATCATGAAGACCGCTCATGAAGAGATGCTGCCAAAAACCTCTTTCATTCTTATCTTTTCATGTTTTCAGTTCCTGACTGCAAGTAGCTTTAGTGCTCATACTGGTTTTTCTCTTTCAACTATGTCTTATATATATATATATATATATATATATATATATATATATATATATATACGTTGATTTATATGCATGAATATCTAAGAGTTTAGTAACATTTATTTTATGTAAAATTTTTAGGCAAAAAAGGAGAAATGGGTGATATGGGTCCTCCAGGACTTGACGGCTTTCCTGGAAGATCAGGACTTCCTGGATTATCAGGATCTAAAGGTAATTATGATATAATTTAATTGTATAAAAATTAAAAAATGAAATTATTCCTTAATTTCATATTTTAATTTTGAGTGCACATCCATTTTTAATTTTAGAAGCAGACTTATCTTAAGTATTTTTGAACATTTATGTGGTATTTTGTTTCAGGTGAACCTGGTGAAGAAGGTTTTCCAGGACCTGTTGGAAGACCAGGTCTTCCCGGTCTCTCTGGTTTACCTGGAGATCGTGGTTTTCCTGGATTACCTGGACAAAAAGGAGAAGCCTCACTTTTTAGTGAGAAGGGAGAACGTGGCCTGGAAGGGTTACCTGGTATGTAAAAAAATTTTCTTCTGCTGACTTTTTTTATCTCTCTCTCTTTTCCTCAATTTGAAATATCCTGCTGTCAGTGATCTTCCTGAAAAATTCAAGAAATGGGAAAAAAACTGTAAAATTTTAATCATTTAAAGATTAAAACATTAGTTTTTTGTAGCTTTTACTATAAACTGAGAGAATAGACATGATGCAAGCTCTTAAGAGAAGTACAATATAGGTATTTAAATATATGTATACTGTATTTAAATACCTATATTGATAGTGTGATATATGCATACTGTATTATATTAAACACTATTAACTTCAAGCTATTTGATTTCAAAGATTTGAGGGAAATTCAGATTTTTAAGATTATACATTCATGAAAATTAAAGTTCACTGTTTGAGTTAAAACACTGTCAAAGCATTGTCTAATCTGAATTGTGAACTTTCCAGTAGATGAAGTGAACATGAAAATGGAATATTATTTTTAGTAATTTAAATGTTTAGTGTTTATTTGTCATATCATATCAACATAGCAGAACAACTTGATATATTGAATTAGACTATAAGTCAAGAAATTTATTTGGTTTCTCTTTCTATTTAGGATTAACGGGACCACCTGGCCCACCAGGACGTTCTGGACGCCCAGGACCAAAAGGACTATATGGAAATCCAGGTTTAGCTTTGGATGCAGATCCTGGTTTGCCTGGATTACCTGGACCTAAAGGATATCCAGGTGCACCTGGTCTACCTGGATTGAAAGGAGTAATGGGAGATTTGGGTTTTCCTGGTAATTTAAATTGTTGTTATCTAATATTAAATAGCCGAAATTTTACTTATTTATGTTCACATCGGTTAAAATGCCAACAAGTGATGCAACATCAAAAAGTGAAGAAGTTCTTTATGATTTTTTTCCTTTTAATGTAAGATTATGTTTCTCTATAATGGTCCTCCCGAAAGCAAAATTTCAGACACTAAAACCATCCATAGTTGTGAGTTATAATTTTAGCAGTGTGCCAAACACAGCCTGTATCGCTTGGGCAAGCAGTAAGCAGTTAAACAGAAAAGTACCAAAATGCATCGAAATTTTGACACACATATATATATATACGTACATAAATATAGATACATATATACATAACACATATATACATGCAAAAGAGGTAAGCAATGATAAGTAACCCTAGGTTAATAACCCGTGGTAGTTTTGTTAGAAGAGACTACCTGAATTATTTTTTTTTACATCACTGGTCAAGTTTTATAGTATTTATTTTAAAAGAAAATCATGTGTGTAAGGATTGTGACAAATATGTCAACAAGAAAATCCATCAGTATTAGATATCCTGTCTGAAGTGTTCTATAAAGTCCAACCAGTAAATACCTTAACAATGTTCATGATAATTTTATATATTTGTAAATTTGTTTTTCTTATAGTTTCAGAACTTAAGGGAATTAAAGGTTATAGGTATTTAAGAATGTAAGCTACAATTTTATTTAATATTTTGGCATACAAGTTGTCTGCCCTTTGTCATGGTAATCAAGCAGTTACTCTGTAAGATATCCAGAGCTTATTTTACCTTACCTTTTCCTAGTATTGTATAGAGCAGGGGTGGGCAAATAGCAGCCTACTACAGATTTTTTTTATGGCCCGTCAAGACATCCAGAAAAATCTGGACAGCCAGAAAAACTGCCAAAAACTCCATTACAACCAGAAAAACTGCCAATATTTTATTTAATTTATATTTATTGATTTTTATGATACAATTTATACCTTTTCTGAAATGCAAAGTTAACTAATAAATACAATAATTTTAAAAGGATCTGCCCTCCACTAACCTCCACTAACCTCCACTTACACAAAGTGGTCCCCGGGCCAAAACAATTGCCCTCACCTGGTATAGAGTATAGGTTGGCAACCATTTTACTTTTTCATTTGTATGTTCACCTTGTGTTAATCAGGTCGCATAGTACTAAAATATTCTGTTTAGATGTAAAGAATTAAGCCTTATTCAAATGATCAACACTTATTTAAAGGGGCAATGTTGGGCCCAGGGAAAATATTCTTACCTAGCTCCAAAGTCTTATTTCCAGTCTTTAGTACCCATGGCTCAGAAAAATTATCCCCCTGTCTTGTTATTCTTGTTATAAAATAGACCATAAAAGAGAAATAACTGTAAACAAGTTTAGGTGTATTACAATCAAACGTTTTTGCTGACAATGTGCTTAGATGCATAAAATTATGATTCATTTGAAAATAATAGCATTATTTGAGACCCTTTTTTTAATGACTTAATTTTATGACTTGCAGTTTATTTTTGCAAAGGACACCTTAATTTAGTTTGTTGTGGCAAATTTGTATACAGAGACCTGCCCCAGATTTGTCACATTCTTTTATTTTGCAGACTAAAAATGTAGTTCAGCTCACAAAATAGTTGCATGCATGTATATATCTATCCATATACAGAAAAAAATAGCTTTTTGCATCTTCTGGGGATCTTTTCTTCTTATAAAATTTAAATTATTTGTCCTAAAATACAAATTTCAGGTGGTGCACTTAAATTTTTTTGTCAGTCTCTTTCCCAGAAAAGGGAGGTTTTGATATACTTGAAAATGTGGATTAATGGTTTTTTTCTCAGATTAATGTGTTGGGAGGTGGTGTAGTGAATTAAATTAATTAGTTTCTACCCCTTTTTAAATTTCTTTAAAAAGATTGACAAATCACAACCAAAACAAATCTTTTGAAACATGCTATAAATTTTATCTTAAGGCTATTGAAGATTAAGGAATTTGGGAAAAAGATAAAGAGGAAAACTTAAGGAAGACTTAAGGACTAAATAGTTTAACTTTCACCTATTTTTGAGTATTAGGCAGTGATTTATTTTATCAAATGTACAGTTTTTGATTTTGTTGCTAGTGGAAATTTTAATGACAATAATTGAAATGCTCTACAGCCCAAAAAGAAAAGAAAAGAAAAAAGCTCTCACCCATGCACACCACACTACACACTCTCATATTAATATCTTTGGAGTTTAGACTCGATGATGGAAGTGTAATAAAGTTAGCAATGCTGATGTGGAACAGTATTGGGATTTATGCATTATTATAAGAAAAAAGCTAAATGCAGTCACATAATGTTGAGTAATTATTTTACAGGAGCTGATGGAGAAAAAGGTTCAGCAGGTCTTCCAGGTGTATCAGGCCCTCCTGGTATAGATGGCCTTCCTGGTATACCTGGTAGAAAGGGTGAATCTGGATTTCCCGGACTACCTGGTTTATCTGGACTAAAGGTGAGTTTTTTACTTCTTTTAGTTTATAATGATTTTTGTGTGTTAGTTTAGTTAATGAATCCATATGTAAGAGTGTCATTAATATTTGTAAAATAAAAATAAACCTGTAAGGAAAACTAAAACTAATGGTCTCACTTCACCCATATGCAACAGGAACTGAGGCATATTAAGTTATGAAAGAAAGGAATCTGCCATTATGCCTAACATTCTCAGATGATGAATATAAAACAAATAACTTTCATATCTCTCAACAAACATTTTCCTTTTTTTTATTATTCCTACATGTAGTAGCTACATGCTTGGGAACTATACTCTGGGGGTCCCACGTCAGTTTGACCAACTGACTGAGACATATTCTGTATGGCATCCCAAGCCCACAGTCAAGAAAGCGGAGATGGGCACCACTGGCCTTGGACCACAGCAGACTGTTGTGCCATGAGGTTTTTTTTTTTTTTTTTTTTTTTTTTTTTAAAGTAGCTTCATGCATGAGTAAACAAAACTTTTGTACACCTATCTTCGCATTTTTCCTTATTGTTATTGTCATCATTACCATCTAAATTATCATTATTACAATTATTATAATCATCATCAAAATTTTCATATCACTATCAAAGTTATAATCATAATTATTATTATTATTATTGCTTCTCATAGGAGGCTATCATGGATAGTGGTAATTTCTTAACATTTTTTCATTCATGTATTATAGGGAGAAAGAGGTTTTGAAGGTCTTGTAGGATTTCCAGGCCCAAGAGGTGAAAGAGGTCTTCCTGGATTTCCCGGAGTTGATGGTTTTCGAGGAGTTAAAGGAGTAAGGGGTGACGTAGGTCCTAAAGGTTAGTTTTTCTTGGTTCTTCATTTAATGCTCTTAACATATAATTTTATGTTAGAAATTCAATTCAATATTAATGATGCTATCAAACGTTTGCAAAAAAGTCAAATTAGACAAAAAATTCATTATTTGGCCGTATATTGTATTGTAGAAAAAATATAAATCATTGTATTATGTTCCATAGGTTAAAAATTTGCATGCTATAAAAGATTACTCTTATCACTCAGATGTTTGCTTCCAAACTATATCCTGTCCAATGTTCAAATTGATAAAAAAAAATATTTTGTATCTAGACAGATATGTGCTATTACAATATATTTTCAGTTGTATCTACTGGCCTTATATTTTGTATTTGGTAATTTAGAAGAATTCAAATTATAGATATATAGCAATGTATAATCTGCATAATATTAACCAAAGTATACTTAAATTTTGTGAATTTTTGGTCATTTCAACATTTTCAAGATCTGATTGAGTCACAGCTTTGTATCACTTTTATATTATTGAATCGGCATGGTGTTTTTTTTTTAAATAGTCAAATGTTAAGAGAATGTAAGCAAAATTCATCCATTTTTGTAGCAGAAATTTTGTGTAATTGAATGTTTTGCTTAACACAGTAAATTATCTTTCTGAAATTCAGTAAATATCAATAGTTTCAAAGAGAAATTATTTATTTTGTTTAACTTTATATCGTTTCCAAAGGTAGATAGTTGTCACGAAATATTTTTGTTATGTTTTCATTGAGTTAATTTTATAGTTTTAACCCTTATAATATATTTTAAAGTGTGTCTGTAAATTCTACAATTTTTATGCTTAATGTTTTATAAAAATACTAGCTGAAAACCCATACTTCGCTACGGAGTACATTCAAATTAAATACAACAGTCAATGTATGCAATTAATACCAAAAACAATAAATATATATATATATTTATAATAAATACGACGATCAATGTATACAATTGATGTAAAAAAACAAAAAAATATATTTATAAAACCACCGTATACAGTTTGAGGAACATAATATATTTTATTGTGTTTTAATATTTTTTTGGATAATTTCCAATCGTCTGCCGCATTACCAAGGAAAGCTTTTTTTTTGTCTATTTAGTTGGTATGCACGTGACGATAAATTTATTTAAAGTACCAGAAAAAGAAATCACGTGATCAGCATTTAATTAATTAAATTCTGAAAATTTATCTTTAAAAATTCATCAAAAATCAGAAAATGGAGGTAAAGATTTGAAAAAGATTTCATTTTGAAGGAATTTTAATGATCTTTCTCGTGATATAAATTTTATAACCCTCGGATTATTATTTTAAATGCAAATTTTTTAAAAAGTTAGTAAAACAGCTTAAAAATTTAATTTAAAAAAATCTAAGAAGAATTTTTCAAAAATCTTTCTTAGTGCACCCCTACACTATAAGAAGAATCGCCATGCAAAATTTCAGCCCCTTAGCTCCAGCAGTTTGGTCTGTGCATTGTATGTCAGTCAGTGAGTCAGTTACGGAACTGTTTTATATATATAGATAAAATGAATACATTTTATATCTCACTTTATGGCAAGTTCTCAAATTACCTCTGGGGGTATTGAGTCAGGTCGTCTGGTCCTGCCACTTGACTTGGTTCAAAATTCGTGGACCATCAAATGGGTGTTGCATGGACCCACCCCCTGTGGTGCACCTGGGCAAAGTGATCTCATGCTTCTGGCTGCCCCCGCGCCCCAGAGAAGAGCCTAGGATCAGTTCTTCCAGCCATTAGAAGGAAAAAAAACCTCACTTTATGGATGATACTAATTTTTTGTTATAAGATTTTAAAATCTTTTCCATCATAAAACAAATCAAAATAGATTTTAGGTGATTTATTGGCAGTCACATTACCAACCACTGACTGTTTGATATTTAAGTTATTAACTTTTATATATATATACTTGCTGAATACTCATACTTCGCTATGGAATACAATCAAATTAAATACAACGGTCAATGTATGCAATTGGTGTAAATATATATATATATATATGTATAAAAAAATTGTAATGTTTATTTTTATAGACAAAATAATATAGAAGAAAATATTCAAATTAAATCTTATAGAACATACTAAAGAATATAGTACAGTTAATAAAGTACAGTTTGAGGAACATATCTTTTACTGTAATTTAATATTTTTTTTTGGATAATGATCAATCATCTGCCGCATTAGCAAGAAAAAGAAAATATTTCTTTTTGTCTATTTTGTTGTTATGCACGTGATGTAAAATTAGTTTAAAGTATCACAAAAAGAAAAGAAACCATGTGATCAGCATTTAATAAATTGAATTCTCAAAATTAATCTTTAAAAATTCACCAAAAATCAGAAAATGGAGGTAAAGATTCGAAAAAGATTTCATTTTAAAGGAATTTTTATGATCTTTCTCGTGATATAAATTTTTAACCCTCAAATTATTATTTTAAATGAAAACTTGAGAAAAGTTACAAAAACAGATTAAAAATTTTAATTTTTAAAAAAATCTAAGATGAATTTTTCAAAAATCTTTCTTAGTGCACCCCTACACTATAAGAAGAACAGCCATGCAAAATTGTAGCCCTTTACAGAACTGTTTTATATATGTAGATTATATATTTTAGGATTACCATCATCTGCAGTCAGTAGAGGATTACCAGGAGACCCTGGAATTCCTGGACCTCCTGGATTAGTTGGAATTAGAGGCAGTGAGGGACTTCCTGGCTTGCCAGGATTGAAAGGACAACGGGGTGAACCTGGGCCTGATGGTAGACCTGGAGATATGGGAAGAGTAGGGGCAAAAGGTAAAGTACAGTTTTTCTTCCTGTTTTGATTATAAGAAATTAAAACCACTGCATTGTTTAGCTTTCTTCTGGTTTATGCTGGTAAAAGCATAAACAAGAAAATTTTCTGTAGTATGTATGTAGTATGTATGTATGCCTCCCCGGAGGGAACTCTTTTCGGGGCACCTGGGCGTGAAGCCAAATCCCCAGTATTACATTCAAATCTTATTGACAAAAGTACTCATAAAAATGTTCAAAGTTTTAAATAACGATTACATGAATACAATAATAAATAGTAGAAAGTTTAGGGAAAGATGGAAGGAAAGAAAAGTAGGTAGTCAACTTCAAGAATGCCGAAAGCAATCATTCTATTGTAAATTGAACCAGTTTGAGAGCATACCAGATTTCAGACCACCTTCTGTATTATGCGTAGTTTCATAACTCTTTTGAAATATCTTTCATGTTTTTATTTCTGGTGAATAAACTTTCAACCTAAACTGATGTATTTATATAAACATGGTCTCAGAGTCTCAATATTTTATTATGAACAAAATGTTTGTAAAAATTCATATTTAATTTCTTTGTCACTTATAATTAATTTCCTGATTCATTAGTGTTTGTTGAAAAAATAATAAATGACATTGTAGTTCTGAATATAAATTTACTGTGTGTTGGGTTAAAAAAAAAAAGAAGCTCCTTGTGGTGTCCGCTACAGGATCAGATGTAGGGTTTTAATTACCTTAAAACAATGGACGCATGCATGGGTTGGAACAAGCAAGGAAGACAAAGCATTGACCTTAAACATACATTTATTTGATAATGCACAAATTTCAATTAAATTGTCATAGCTATTAATATAACAATCCATTTCATATTAACAATTTTAACATTGAGAACCCAGAAGCAGAGGCAAACTATATTGTCAAAGATGATTTTTAGAGTCTATTGGGGAGGCACTTACTATAGCTGATGTATGCAGTGATGATGGTAGCATCGGCGACCGGGACCCAGAATCATCTCCAGTATAGGAACACCTTGGCGGGATATTCGCACTTCTCCAAGACCCTGGGGCAGACGAGAGTCTCTAACATCTAACTCTGAGGAACCAAGTCTAAGATCCGTCTCCTTCTTCTCCAATTCCTTCCGTCCATAGCGAAGCTGTTGTCCATTTACAGGGGGGCCATTCTGGCCCGCCCCTCACTTTCATTGGGCAGTGGGCTGTTTTTCTTTCAGTGGTTCCTGCCCCAATTGGTTCTTTATTAAACCGCCTCTGTTGCCTCTGTCCATAGTCTATGAAGTACCTCCCCCACCATAATTTTATTTTGCAAAACAACTTTGACACTTCTCATCTGACACTTTTACTGTGGGCCATAAAATAACGACCATCCATCTTGTAAAATTTAGACTTCAGATCGCTATCACTGGCCACACAAACAGCTATTCTTCTATTTTTTATTGGTTTACAAGCCTGTATTTACCCCTGCCTCTGCATCCTTTATAATACATTCGTTATTCGCCACACACCGTGGGGAATTATACCATTTCACTTCTACATGTAACATATATAACTTTTAGATTAAAAAATATTATGTAGATTGTTGTCAAGGTGTTTCCCATACATTGCTGAGAGATTGTTAAAAAGAACTTTTTGATCTGAATGTATTATAATCACAGTGGAAATCGTTCTATAAGACCTTCATTGTCTGTTCGGGATGACCATGGCATATTTGCTTACATGACGATTGTAATAGAAGTGTCAATGAACAATAAATAACTTTTAAGTAAACGTGACTCTTTAGAGTTTGCTTCAAAGTTTCTCTTTCCATACAAAAGAGAAACTCATAATGGGTTTTTTAAAATTTTGTGATTTTTTTTTATTACTGCAGAAATAGGAAAATTCTTTCATGTGGGACAAATCATAGAAGATCATAACAATAGATAGAAAAAATCTATCCTAAATTCTTTAAATCTTTTTCTTATTTATAATTTTTACAAAAAAAATGTCCTTTAAATTTGCTATGTTATATAAAGAACATATGTACATGTGTGAATTAAGAGTCAATATTTACTATTTTACTTTTCCATTAATAGGTTATGCTGGAATTCCTGGAAGAATTGGAGATGAGGGTTTACCTGGAACCTCTGGTACATGTTCTTTTCTTTTATATTTAAGTCCTAAAGAGAAAATTTTATAATATTTTGTAAGAATTCAACAAATAAGAGTAATAAAGTTAGAGGAACAATGAGAGATAAAATGGTTTTTATATATTTATACTAGCTGAATACCTGTACTTCACTACGGAATACATTCAAATTAAATACAACAGTCAATGTATTCAATTAATGCCAATATATATATATATATATATATATATATATATATATATATATATATATATATATATATATATTTATAAAAAATTCGTAACTGCATTTTTAATATAGCACAGTTTGAGGAATATATCTTTTACTGTATTTAAATATTTTTTTGAAAATAGAGGTAAATATTTGAAAAAGATTTTATTTTAAAGGAATTTTTACGATCTTTCTTGTGAAATAAATTTTATAACCCTCAGATTATTATTTTAAATGCAAACTTGAAAAAAGTTACAAAAACAGCTTAAAAATTTCATTTTAAAAAATCTAAGAAGAATATTTCAAAAATTTCTCTTAGTGCACCCCTACACTATAAGAAGAATTGCCATGCAAAATTTCAGCCCTTTAGGTCCAGCAGTTTGGTCTGTGCATTATATGTCAGTCAGTCAGTCAGTTACGAAACTGTTTTATATATATAGATTAATGAATCATTTTTACCTTTATTTTGTTCCAGTGATAGTCTTGTTGCACTTAGGTTTTCTCACAAATAAATCCCTTAATGGAAATTATAAATTTTCATCTGCAAGTGCAGATGCATTATTTATTTGTTAACATCCCATCCTTTAATGAGAAAAATTTAGAATTTATTGGATTTATTAACTATTTGAAAATCACTCAGTAGTATTTTGTTTCACTACATATTTTTACCCATAAATGTTTAGTTTACAATGTAAATTAATAAGTTTCTGTTTGTTTCAGGAGAGAAAGGCCTTTCTGGAGATGCTGGATTTCCGGGTATACCAGGATTGCCAGGTAGACCAGGAAATAAAGGTGAAGCTGGAGAACCTGGATTCTCTGGTCTTGAAGGGGCAAAGGGATATCCTGGATTTGGAGTACCTGGAATAAAAGGAGAAAAGGGTTTTCCTGGACCAGTAGGTCCTCCAGGTTTGTAATGATTCTATTTTGTTTCTTTTATAGCCCATTGTTTATCATTTGAATGATAACTGTACATATAATGATCATAGTATTAATGCCTGTTATATATATATATATATATATATATATATATATATATATATATATATATATATATATATATATGAGACAAGTGTCAAAATACGCTCGCACTTGTATAATGGATTGCAGTTATTATCCTTATCTTGTGATTCGAAATGCAGTGTGGCGGTAGTTAAGGCAATACACAGCTAAATGAATACATTGTCAGTCACTTGATTTCCTTTATTTAACCAAACTTCACGAAAACCACTTCTCCAGCAAAACTTCAGAACCCTGGCCCTCCAGCCATCTCAAAATACAGAGCACTCTTTTCTGCATCCGTCATACTCGGATTCATTTCCCCCCTCTGCCTAAAATCTTTTTACCACTACCTCGGACAACACATGCTATCTGTATCTAGATTGTTCGAGAACTTTTTAAGCTGATCTCATCACTTTCCAAAGTAGTCCTTTCCTGCCAATTCCCCAAGGCTACTCAATTCTATTAATTGCTCCCATGGCGTTCTCTGCCTGCACACTAGTGCTTGCCGCATTATATGTGAATAATCCCGGTGTTTAACTTTTTACTCAGATTTTCTGTAGAAAAAACCCCTTTTTAGCCCCTTAAAATCTAACCTCTTTAAAAAATCCTCACATATATATATAGTCTTTCTTCATCATTCCTTAATTTCCTTATAGGTATCTAGCAAAGAATATTATGAACTTTATCTAAGAAAGGAATGTAAAGTTACAGTTTTGGGTGTTCTAAGAAGAAAAAAATATTATAGTCTATGAACCTTGTTGCAAAACTGGCAAAATGTTTGATATTTGCAAGAATTTAAGCATCATATAATTAGCATGTTAGTCGTCACTTAGTGCATATGGTTTGATATCGCTAGCTCATTGACTTAAAATGTCTGGTCAATTCACAAATAGTTTTCACTTTAAAGCTCCTAAGTAATCTTACTTATACTCAAGAAAGTTTAACAGTTATTTCTATGCCAAACTTTGTTTAAATTGTGAATCATAAAGCATCGTTCTTTTATATCCTAATTTTTTAAAGTCAGGTCTAATAAACATTATCTGTGGTTGTATATTTAGAATTAAAAAAATACTTTTTAATATTGATTTTACACATGTGATGAGTTTTACCTGTTAATATTTTCATCTGATGATATACTAAGTATAATTTGTTGATTTGAGAGTAATTTTGTTCAGATGCCAAGTTGTAACTGTATACACATTCTCTCTTCAAAATGCAGTAGTTAACTAAATTTTGGTATAAAGTTTGTGTTAATGTAGTTTGTGTTAGTGTGTTTGTGAAAGAAGTAAACTTTTCATTGCATTATTTAGAATGTGAATTAATTTTATTACCATTATCATAGCATACATACCTAAGTTAACATGAGTAAAATATTCCTCAATGAAAGCCATGTAATTACAAAATTTAAAGATATTGTTTATAGAATAAATAAAACTACATAGTATTTCCTCCAAACCCATTGAAAGGTGCAAAATTCTTCTTTTCATTAATACTGAAATGATATATAAGACTTCCATTCACTAGATCCATGGCATAATTTCTGTTGTGTTGATAATTATTCTTTTAAATTATAAGAAAAAACAAATTTTGTGTTATTCAGTTAATGAATTGAAAAGTAGGCATTAAAATAAGCATCCTTTTTTATCTTGAAAGATATATTCTATCATTCATGTAACTCTGAAACAATCAGAACTTGCATTATTAAACTTCTTTACATTGTAACATAATTGCTTATACCAGGTATCATATCATATACTTAGGGATACGAAATTTTCGTATTTACGAAATAGATGCAAATAAATGCGAAATCTACTGATATAAGCAAATAAATGCGAAAATTATGTTTTTACTACTGATTGGGAAAAACTCTGTGGTAAATGTTTTTTTTTGGCAGAAATAGTTAGAATAGTAAAAATTTATTAACATAATTGCTTAACTAAGACCATCCATGGTCCTTAACTGAGAAATCTCACTCTCCTTCGAATTTGCTTCAAATTTCACCTGGACAGTTTTCTGTACTGGAGTCGAACCTAAAAATCTAACTGTAAAAATAAACCATCGAGTTTTGTTGAACAATTTAGTAGATTTTAGAACGTCTCTTGAGCACCAAAGTAGAGAGTATTTCAGCTACTTACAGTAGTCATCCAAGAGACCCCTGTTGATGTTATACAGATTTTATTTGCAACAAAATGCTGCTACCTTAACTTTGCAAAGGCAGCTATACAAAGCCTCTATAGTCCTGTTAACAGCGTAGGTGCTGATAAATTTTAGCATGTACAAAATAGTAATTATTCACAGAAGGAAAAGACTTATAGAACATAATATGGAGATGACTACAATGTTAGCTTTTAACTAAGAATTTTGATACGTACCTATCCAAGTAAGTAAAATTGTAATTTTTTTTAATAAATATGAAAATTTTGAATTTATATTTCTTTTTTGAGAATAAATGCAAAATTTTATGCTTTGTATTCTTTTTTTGTTGCAAAATTTCGATACTTTTTATGCTAAATTTACATATCCCTACATATGCTATATCTAGGTCTTGATGGGCTAGTTGGACTTCGGGGTACAAGAGGGGATAACGGACTACCAGGATTAGCAGGCCAAGTTGGAGATCGAGGATTGCCTGGACTATCAATTCCTGGAGATGTGGGTCCAGCTGGCTTCCCTGTAAGATTAAAAATTATGATTATTTAATTGTGTACAGAAATACTAAACTATTTGCTATAGTTCTGTGACTATTTGATATTTCATATAGCATGTATTCAGCTATCAGTAAAACACTGCAAATGAAAAGAAAAGAATCCCTTGAATATTATTTACATGTATAGGATGAAGATAAAGTAATTAGCAAAAGTGTATGATTGATGTGCCATTAGGTTAATATTATTCCCCTAAGATGTTAAATGATTGAAAGGAATGCATCACTTAAAAAACTCTAAGTTTTTAATTATTTTGTGTTAGTAAAATTTAGAACAAAACAATTATATTAACAGAACATTTTTATAACTGTGTAAGAAGAAAATATTTGGAAAGCAAATCAACTTTGAAGCTATTTCTGTAGCGGGTGAGACAAAAAAACCACTAATTTTGGACTTTAATTGTCCCAGAACAATTGCTTCTACAATAGCTAGACTAAGAAGTAATCACTTTAAGAGTATGAAAATCTACCCTAACTGCACAAGATCCTTTATGAACTGTAGAAATTGTCCACAGACCCAGCTTTCTCCAGAACATATCTTTGACTGTCCAGCCATTGGCTATCCTTTTCAAGCTTGTTTTGTCACTGCAAGAACTCCTCTACAGCCAACAGGCACCTGGTCTGCAAGCTGCTATTATCCAGGCTTTTGGTTCTCTTTCAGACTTTTTCTTCACAATTCGTATACACTACAATAACAACATGAGACTTAATGCATGTACAATACATCAACTTATGAATATTATTAGTTAATATTACAGAGTAAAATTAAGTAATATATATATATATACTGCTTAATATATATTTCGTAGTTTTATATATTAGGCAGACTATTTACAATTTTGAAAAAAAATTATAATTTTTTGTATGTTTCAGGGTTTGGATGGAATTCCTGGAATTCCAGGATTGAAAGGTGAAAGAGGTTTACCAGGGCTAATTGGGTTCTCTGGCTCGAAAGGTGAAAGAGGATTTGATGGTCTGCCAGGTTTAGATGGACTTCCAGGACAAGCTGGTTTACCAGGTAAGTTTTACTCCTAAACATTCAGTTTGTATATGTAATTTTTTTTATAATTATTCCAGGTATTCCGTTTTAATTTAAAAAATATTGTAAAAATTTATTTTCTAAGTAGATTTATGATTTTATATGTAGCTTACTTTGACTTTTTTTGGATAGTTTATTCTGAAAATTTGATTAAATTAATGTTTGAAAAAAAAAGCACCCATTGGTATAATTTTAGCCTTAAATATTTTAATAAATGACTTCATTGGTATAATTTGGACATTCTTGACAGGAATGAAATTTGAAACAATGTTATATACTTGCAGTCAAGTGCATTATTTTATCAAAATATAATTGAAAACTTGAATTTTGGTATTCCAAATTATATTTGTTATTCAAAATAATTTACAGGTATGAATGTTAAAAATTGCACTGTTCAATAGCTAGATTTTAGCTAATTTATGAGAAAAAACATGCAATAAAACTTTGTAAAAAAATTTTATTATCCATATTCAGTGGCAATAATAGCAAACTGTTTTGTTTGTTCTTCCATGTAAACTTAATAACATAGTCTTAGTAAAAAAAAAAAAAATCACATTACTTTTGTGGATTATCAACATGTTTGATTTTTAAACCTTTTCAGACTTCCTCTTTTATTGAAATCTTATTTATGCTCTGAGGCCTGCCAAATTCTATGTCCTCTATAAAAGATTTTGACTGACCATGAAATTTTTTTTAACATTTTTGTTCATCCATTATATAATAAGAAGTTGACAAGTTCTTTAAAGGTTTATCTTGGCAGTAGTTATTTTATACTAGGAAATTACTCTTAGTACTCTTATCTGGAATCATAATCTATCATTATCTGGAATCTTCTTTTGCATTCTTTTTTTCTTGCCTTGAAATTAGTTTAAATGATTAAATTTTGAATAAACAAAATTTCTTTCATTTAATAAGTAGAATATTTATTTCTCTGTAATATTAAACCTCTTCTCTTTTGGAACCAAAATTATAAACAAAAATCAATATGATAAAAATTTACTGTGATAGGAAATTTTTATGTCTTACTGTCTCTTGATATTATACTGTAGTATGCAATGAATTATTGTCCTATTGCTTACATGAAACTCAGGAAAGATAAATATGTCATATTCTAATAAACATGCTGAGCAGAAGAGATCGAACTTCAATATATGAGGCGGTGAAAGGCAAAGTGGTCTAAGTCACATTTTCAGCTTTCATTATTTGAGGGCAAAAATGTAATCTCCATGTTCAATTTATAGTGGTAATGAAAATAATTATTATTTGCAATATTATAATAATTATTATGAATTATAATTTGTTCAATTTATGGTGGAATTTTATGTAGTTTTTGCAGTAAAACACTTTGGACTTACACCATTTGACTTACTGACTTACACCACCTCATATGTATGAGGTGTTCCCATTGAAAAGAGGGTAAGTGCCAAAATTTCCGTAGAGTATTTTTTCACTGATACAAGGTTTTTTTTCCGAGGCTAATGGCTTGGAAAAGGGAGATAAGTGCCTACTTGTTTGGTTGTTCTGTGCTAGGCACTTACCTCGTTTTCCACACCATTAGCCTTGGAAAAAACCTTGTATCAGTGAAAAAATACTTTTTGGAAATTTTGGCACTTACCCTCTTTTCAATGGGAACGCCTCATACATATATTGAAGTTCCATCTCTACTGCTCAGCATGTTTACTAGAATATTACATATTTATCTTTCCTTATCTTTAAATTTTTAAACACAGGATAGGAAAATGAGGAGCTATTTGCAGAATTTTTTTCTTTGTTTGTTCACTTGTGTAAAAATGTTTTATGGTTCATTATTGTGAATTTTCTGAGCTGAACGTACATATTTTCTTATAATTTAAGAAAATATATTTTTATTCAAAGGGATAAAAAAAAACCATTTCTGAAAGAAAATTTATTCAATGAAAATATTCTTAAGTAATTTTTTAAGAAACACATATATGCTACATAAAATATATTGCAGATTTTGATATAATATTTTTTTTTATCAAATACTTTGCTATATGAATTTTCTGTATTTCTGAAGGTTTAAAAGGGTACCAAATTTAAAAAACGCATATATGCTACATAAAATATATTGCAGATTTTGATATAATACTTTTTTTATGAAATACTTTGCTATATGAATTTTCTATATTTCTGAAGGTTTAAAAGGGGAGCAAATTTTAAGAAACACATATATGCTACATAAAATATTTTGCAGATCTTGATATAATACCTTTTTCTTTATCAAATACTTTGCTATATGAATTTTCTATATTTCCGAAGGTTTAAAAGGGGAGCAAATTTTATGAAACACATATTAATTTTTAAGATATATTGCAGATTTTGATATAATACTTTTTTTATCAAATACTTTGCCATATGAATTTTCTATATTTCTGAAGGTTTAAAAGGGGAGCAAATTTTAAGAAACACATATTAATTTTTAAGAAATGCATATATGTTACATAAAATATATTGCAGATTTTGATATAATACTTTTTTTTATCAAATACTTTGCTGTGTGAATTTTCTATATTTCTGAAGGTTTAAAAGGGGAGCAAATTTTAAGAATTACATATTAATTTTTAAGAAAAACATATATGCTACATAAAATATATTGCAGATTTTGATATAATACTTTTTTTTTATGAAATACTTTGCTATTTGAATTTTCTATATTTCTAAAGGTTTAAAAGGGGAGCAGATTTTAAGAAACACATATATGCTACATAAAATATATTGCAGATTTTTATATAATACTTTTTATTATCAATAAAGGGGAGAAAATTTTAAGAAACATATGCTACATAAAATATTTTGCAGATTTTGATATAATACTTTTTTTTTCATCAAATACTTTGCTATATGAATTTTCTATATTTCTGAAGGTTTAAAAGGGGTGCAAGGAGACTCATTTCCTGTAGAAAATTTAGTGAGGCAACCTGGAGAAAGAGGTGATAATGGATTTCCTGGACAACCTGGATTGCCAGGAGAGAGAGGTCCAATGGGAGAAGCTGGCCTAGAAGGTATAAGAGGACTGCCTGGTAACCCTGGATTACCAGGTTTTGATGGCTTACCAGGATTTCCAGGAAACAAAGGAATGGCTGGAGAGCCTGGTTTCAATGGTAAGTAATGTCCTTTAGTATGATCTCTAAAGATTTTAAAAAAGGGGTGCGGTGGCCCAGCTGGCAAGGGTAGCGGGCTAGTGATCTGAATATCCCTGGTTCAATGCTCATCGCTGCAAATCCACCACCATGGTCACTAATGGTGGTCGGGGCACGTAAAATAGGGCATGGCTACAATGTCCTCCAAGTTCTCAAATTTACCTCTGGAGGTGCGGGGTCAAGTGTTCCAGTCTCATCACTTGACTCAGTTAAAAAATTCCGGGACTGATGTTCTTCAAGGTCAAGTCAGTCTTCAGCTCTAGTGGTACCTCGCCTGAAAGTGAAGCTGCTTACTACTCTTCACCAAGGACTTAGGATTTGAGGACCTGAGTCCTTTGGACTTGATGTAGGCTTTCCTACACCAAGGAGATTGGAAACAAAAAGAAAGATATAAAAAAAACTGTTACTAGTCATTTTTCAAAGTATGGTTTGCTTAAAATTAGCTGATTTTGCAATGTTTACAACTGCAAATAAGCTTTAAATTTTTGTTTTTCATACTATAGTTACATAACAAGTTATGCAGATTTTATGAAACTTAGTATAGAATTTTGGATCATGAATACATGCGAAAAAATGTTTAATTTTATGTTATATAGCATTAGTTTTACTGGGTTTTTAAAGTTAGATTTATTATAATCTGTTTTAATATGGTAAAAGTTACACTTTAGTCTATTTCAACTCATATAAATAGTATCTGCAGAAGCTGGAGAGTTGCTTTTTTAAGTTTTTTTAAAAATTTGTGTTGGGCAGAGATAATTATTTAAAATGCAAAACTCATGTAAAATGTTTTATCATTATGGGATAAAAATTTCAACAACATACATAGTTTAAAACTTTAAAAGTTCAGTGGCTATAATCACTTATTCCTGTCTGCTTTGTGTGAAAAATTAAATAATTATCGAATTTATCGAAACTTTTTTTTCTTAATTGATATGAGTTTTTAATTCTGACATACACACTTTTTTTATTATTTCTAAATTACCTTTTTTAAAATGTAAGTTATTTAGTTGCAACTGCCTAGTTTGTTTAAAATCTGCATTGTTTTTAGTTCAACTAAATTTTAAAATCCAATTAACATTTATCACTGTATGCAAAATATTTTGCTTATTGTGACTTTATACATCTGAATGAAGTTGAATCATTTCATGAAAATGGAAACTTCATTTAATATTATTTTAATTAACACTCAGTAGAAATTGTTCACCAATACTGTTATGCTTGAAAACATTTATCAATATATGCAAAATATTTTGCTTATTGTATTTTTATACATCTGAATGAAGTTGAATGATTTCTGAAAATAGAAACTTAATTTAATATTATTTTAATTAATACTCAGTAGAAATTGTTCACCAATACTGTGATGCTTGAAAACATTTATCAATATATGCAAAATATTTTGCTTATTGTAACTTTATACATCTGAATGAAGTTGAATGATTTCATGAAAATTGAAACTTAATTTAATATTATTTTAATTAACTTTCAGGACTTGAAGGATTAGCTGGTATTAGGGGATCTGCTGGTGAAGCAGGTATTCCTGGACTTCCGGGAAAACCAGCACCATCTAGAGGATACTATTTTACTCGTCATAGTCAGACTGTTAACACTCCTGAATGCCCATTTAATGCACCTCCTATGTGGACAGGTTACTCACTACTCTATCTGCAAGGCAACAAAAGAGCTCATGGACAAGACCTTGGCAAGTTAACATTTCTATTCTTATTGCTATTGAAGCAGTTTGCTACTTCAACATACCTTATCCTTTTAATTTTATCTTGTAAAACTTGTTTCGTGCATACTACAACATATTTAAATTATATGGTAGACTAGCTGAATACCTGTGCTTTGCTATGGAGTACATTCAAATTAAATACAACGGTCAATGTATGCAATTATGCCAAAATATATATATATATATATATATATATATATATATATATATATCTTTATAAAAAAATTATGATGGATATTTTTATAGACAAAATAATGTAGAAGAAATTATTCAAATTAAATACAATGGTCAATGTATGCCATTAATTTGTATGTTTAATATTCATGAAACATGCTAATTTGAATTAAATTCTTGAAACTCATCACAATTAGTCTAGTGGTTAAATTTTATCTTTTACTGTATTTTAATATTTTTTTGTCAATTTATTTCGTTGTTATGCACATGACGCAAAATTAATTTAAAGTTTCATAAAAAGAAAAGAGACCATGTTATCAGCATTTAATAAATTAAATTCTAAAAATTAATCTTTAAAAATTCACCCAAAAATCAGAAAATGGAGGTGAAGATTCAAAAAAGATTTCATTTTAAAGGAATTTTTATGATCTTTCTCGTGATATAAATTTTATAACTCTCAGATTATTATTTTAAAGGCAAACTTTAAAAAAGTTACAAAAACAGCTTAAAAATTTAATTTTTTAAAAATCTAAGGAGAATTTTTCAAAGATCTTTCTTAGTGCACCCTTACATTATAAGAAGAAACACCATGCAAAATTTCAGCCTTTTAGGTCTAGCGGTTTAGTCTGTGCATTATCTGTCAGTCAGTCACGGAACTGTTTTACATACATAGATTATCAGAAGATGGGAAGGTATCACTAGATAATCAGAATATGAGTTGCTATGACTATTGGTTACGAATTTATTTATTTATTTAGCACCCTGGTCTGGCCTTGCTCCAGGTCCAAGTCCAATACAGTCTACCCTGGCTCGTATTCAAAGTGGCCATACAAAAACTATGCGCCTCAAGAACTCTACATAGGTCATTTCCACCTTGTCAATGTTCTGCTGCTCCTGCAAAGCCGTCCCACATTCTGAACTATTTTGGTATCCCTGTCAGCATGCTTGCAAAAGATTGGGATACTGCTGCCTCCCATTTGCTCACACAACAGAGCCTCATGGACCTGGTCTAGCATTTTCTAGTCCAGGGGGCTTAACAACAACATTTATTTGTGCATCATAATAAAGTAAACATCTTTGTATCTGGAAAAAACTGCAGTCAACTTCTATCATGGAACTCTGAAACACATTTTTCTAAACTTCCTAACAAGTTAAGAATAGTTTTAGCTAAAGTATTTGCTATGATACAGGACTAATTTAACTTTTTTAATAACTGATTGATAACATCAGTGAAAAACTTTTTTAATGTAGGATTACATTCCTCCATAACAGTCCTCCAGAAAGGAAAATTTTAGATGCAAAAACCATTCATCCGTACCTCACAAGTTATTATTTTGGCAGTACGCCAAACCCAGTCTGTATTGCTTGGACAAGCAGTAAACAGTTAAACAGAAAAGTACCAAAATGCGTCAAAATTTTGACATACATATATGTATATATATACATACGTACATATATATATATACATAACACATACATACACATATATATATATATACATACGTACATATATAGATACATGTATATATAACACATACATACATATATATATATATATATACATTTGTACATATATATAGATACATATATACATAACACTTACATATATGCATACAAAAGAGGTAAACAAAGATAAGTAATCCTACATTAATAACCCATGGTAATTTCATTAGAAGAGACTACCTGAAATCTTCTTTTATATGTGTTATGTTAAAAAGTTTCTTATATTATCAAACTTAAGGTTACAAAAGGTATTTGAGAATGGTTTTGATGATTTGGAAAGGGATGGTATTGGTTTGTGACAGCTTTCTTGTTTCAGAAAAAAGTAAGGGATCATATTTAAGTAGGTCATGCTATAATATGAACAAACTTAATAGTACATCACACAAGAGTCGTTTGCCAAGTATATCTGCCTCAAAAATGCTTTTTCCTACCTCTAGATAACATTCATACAGTCATGTTCTCCTCAGTACAATATGAAAACTATTATTTTCTACTGAGTTCACTAAAAATAGCATTAGTCTATCTATTTTTATTTATATTTCTGTCATTATACCGGTTCTTATTTTGAATAGAGGACCATCTGTGTTTATCATCATTTTAAAATGAAATATCTGTTGTTAATTTTCATTAATTTTCTTACTCTTTTTTTTTAGGCACTCCTGGGAGCTGTTTGAAACGGTTTAGTGTAATGCCATTCATGTTCTGTAACCTTAATAATGTCTGTAATGTTGCATCCAGGAATGATTATAGCTATTGGTTGAGCACACCTGAACCAATGTCAATGTCTATGGCTCCTATTGTTGGTCAAGACATTCCTAGATATATCAGTAGATGTTCTGTTTGTGAGACTCCAACTCAGGTAAGTTCTGTCCTTATAATAAATGCATATAAATTATTCAAGGCATTAATGAACAAAGTGCTGTCACTAGTAAATATGTCATCTATGAATAAATTTATTGATTTTCTGAAATAAAAAAAAATAAACATGAAATGGGATTTATATGAAGTGAAATCGAAGAAATGTTTATATTACCATAACATGGGATTACTTTGTGACGGATTTTAAGTTTTTTTTTCTGTGCCAGCTGATCACTTTTAAAAGCAGCCCCAAATGAACAATTGCAAAACATTGGTACTCCTTTCCTTATGTAGTAATATATTGTGTGAACCCAGATCTTTAATTACCATTGCGAAATTAAAGCTAAAATGTGTCACAAAGTTGTCTTGCTGAGTGGGGCTACTTCATGACATGTGTGTATTCACCTTGAAATCCAAGAGGAAAAATTACACAAAGTTAGACAGTAAAACGCTTATCAAAAGATTGATACACAATTATATATACCTATTACAAATATGGGATAGCTTTATCTATATCTTTGACATCAAAGAGACCTCGGGTGCCCAGGGCAGCCATCAGTTCTTTGAGAAGATGAGGAAATTCGTCTTTCTGCTCCTTGGGGTAGTTTTTTTTCCAGATAATCAATACTTCATTCTCTCCAATGGTATTTTAGAGGACGGAAAAATACAACATTAAGGGACTGGAGGAGGTGGGTCGACTTTGTGGGTTATTTTGTGACAGTGTCAATGTGTCACAAAGTAACCCTGTCACCTTTCGATATTTAGGTTAGGTTCTTATATCTCTCGGAAATATCACTACACAAAAGTTATATTGCTTCCCAATCTAACCAACATATTGACAATAAAAAATAATTACCTGTGGTAATTGGTTGCATAAGGTGTTAGTCTTCAGCGCACCAAGTTTCCAAAGTTTGAGTCAATAGCTTGACAACAGGTTTGAACAATACACTGGCCAGAGAAGACAAATGGCTCACAGAAGTTTTGGACACTGGCCACTAGGTGTCTCTGTATGTCAGACAAGCTGTTGGCGCTGTTCTTAGGCTACCCAGTATCTTGCATGTAGCACACAATCTGAAATACGAATAAATTACTATGTGTCACAAAGTTACCCCTGCAGTCACAAAGTAACCCCGTTTTATGGTAGTGTTTATATCAGTAATTAACTTGAAGAGATTATCTCCCTGGATAGTAAATAACTCAGTATCATAATGAGAAAGCATACTTTGCAAATAAATCTAATTGAGACAGATCACCAGCATTTGATAGCATAAAGCATTAATCAGCAGATACACTGAGAAAAGTTTTGTGAATGACAGGGAGCCATATGCAGATCTCTTTGCAATAAAAAACATTGCCCAAGACCATTGTAGGCAGAAGTGTGTGAATCTGTAATTGCTCCCAGCTAGTAATTGAGAGTATTCCTATAATTACAGAAAAATATATGATCAAAATAATATCACCATTTGAGGCTTAGCAAAGCCTGTCATCTTTTTTTAACATGAAAAATAAAATCTGTTAGGCTTAATTACTTTTGCAGTGATGTTGTTGCCATGTTTTAGATAGCAATTAGACATGACTTACAGTGACTTTACAGTGTATCTGTTCCTTTTTTCCCGAAACAACCCCTTTTCACTAAGGGTGTATTTATAGACTCTAACCTTCTTAATTGCTAAGAATTTGGGGAACCTTTTCTAATGGCTTCTTATTAGGAAATGAGATATCAAATTGAAAAATAATAATTTTTTTTTTTATTTCATTTTTTTTTTTGGGGGGGGGGGGGGATTACACTTTTGTAAGTATTATTCATTAATTTCCATGAACTAATACTTTTATTCCCAAGCCATTGGAAATGAAAGTTACAAGTGAATTATTTCTCACAAAATTTATTCAAATTGCAAAATCAGAATACATTAATGTAGAGTGTGATCTTTTACAACAGTCTACAACTCATAACTTTTCATAGATCATAAATGGTCAAATTGTTGCTTAAATATCCTTTTTTTATGATTGCTAAGAGATTATACTTCATCCCTTTGTTTTACTTTTAATTAGTATACCTGGAGTCCTGGAGTATGCTTTTTTGATGATATCCTAATTTGACTCTAAACCAAAGTGTTCTCCTATGCATTTTAATAATACTTCCTAAGTCTAGAAAAATACATAAAATACTTCTGTGACTAAATAGTTTTAATAGAATCTGTCTTTCATCTTCATATAAAGTATTTCTTTAAAAGTGTACAATCGTAAAGTTTTCAGAAAGTGTGCATAGGAAGAACATTAGGAAGTCTGATTTTAATACCTTGTTCAGGTTATTTTAAGTTCTTAATGAATCCCTCCTATACAGTTAAACCTATTTTTGTGTGGTACATAGGGACTGCACAAAAAAAATATTCAGAAACTTCATAAATAGCTGTAACAAATAATTTTTCACAACATGTTAAAGAAAAAAAATTTGTATGCGCTAGAGAGGGACCACATAAAAAAAGTCTCTCTTAGAAAATATGTCAAAACTTTACGAAATAGTGAGAAAATGCTTTCCAAACAAAATAAATAAATTTCACATGGAAACATTTTTAAAAAAATTTAATTTCTCATTTTAAACATGGAGAAATTTTCAAAATGTACATAATTCGATACTTCTTGTCGTAGTCCAAAACACGCATATTCTTCTTATGAACTGATTCGTATTCGCTTTCGTCACTTAAAGATATTAGAGTTAATATATTTTTTGTTACCATGTAGTCAGTGATAAGTTTTTGCGACAGTGGTCATTTGATCAGCTGCTTGTAAATGTTATGATAGCCAGATATACACAATCAAAGCTCATTTTGGAATTTCAAATATATAATTTCATTTTTTTTTTATACATATTCATATACTGCATAAAAAAATTGCACAAAATAAAATAATTGCACAAAAAAAATTGCATAAAAAAATACCACACAAAAACAGGTTTGTCTGTATATGAAAGAACTTCTTCCTATATATTTGAAAGAACATGATAATGAATTATTATATTTAATCACTTAAGAAAATTATTGCATCAATATACTCCTGTTATTTATAATTGTTACATTATAAATAGTTTATAAGACTAGCATAAATCTTGATATCCACATAGAAGTAATACTATCACTTAAGTGTTTGACATTTGTCTTATCTGGTTGTATAGCAAACAAACAAAAAATATTTTTACCATTTTCCAGAATCCATTAGTTCATCTTTTGCACAAACAAGGCATTTAGGGCTAGAGAGGATACTAATAGGAAACAGGTGCATTCTGAGGCAGTCATGCCCAGCAAACTATTTGTTATAAAAGCTATGTTAGCTTTTAAAATTGAGGAATATTTTAAAATACATGCTACTAGCTCTGCATTAGTATAATCTTGCTTAGACTGCAATGCTATCTAATTATATTAATTTTCGCCTAGAAAACCATGATTTACTTAAGTCATGCATCATCTGACTGACAGATTCATTACTAATAATAAAAGTTAATGAATATTTAAGTTAGTCATGATTTTATAAATAAATTGAAATTTTTAACAGTATCATAGTACATTTATACAGGATGCACTTGCCTTTATTTGATGCATTTAATCTTGTAAAATGAATTGTAACAAAGGATTTTGAGAAATTTCTTAGGAGGAAATAATTTTATAATAATTCCAAAGGGAAAAAAATTATAATAAAGTTTTTGAAATAACTTTTGAAGCTTGACTTTAAGAAGACAAGTTTCTGCAAATTTACAGTGTTTTTGCTTTTAAAATATTATTGTACATTTTTGTGTTCCAGGTGATTGCTATTCACAGTCAAACTATTGAGATCCCTGATTGCCCTGAAGGATGGGATGGATTATGGATTGGTTACAGTTTCCTCATGGTACTATTTTCTTCCATTTTATGATTGTTATATGAACAAAATACAGTTTAAAATCAGAAAAGTTAAACAACTATTTTACAAGTTATCAGTAAAGTATTTTCTGATATCATCTATTAAGACTTTATACATTACAGATAATTTAATTATCCCTATTTTAAGTAAGTTTTATATAAGATGTTATGGGCATTTTAATGCAAATTAGCACTTAAATATAACAAAGGAAATTGAAAAAAGTAATTATATTGCTGTTGTAATTAATTTAATATTTGTTAAATAATCAACAAATGATCTTTGAAGACTAATGTGTATGCATGATGCAAAGTGGGATTTACAGGCAATTTATACAGTAACAAAAAAGTTAGTAATATATAATCAACAAAAGTGTTATTAATGTTAAAAAAAAAAAAAAAAAATCAGTGTTAAAACTAACAGAGAAATATGGAACAACACAAGGCTCCACAGAAGGATTACTCTAACTCTTTTAAAAAAATTTAAGATTAATTTTTCTAACACCTTAATATGTCTTTTATATTGTTTTATTTTACAAAGTTTTTATTTTGTTTCCAATTCAAAAAGTATTTTATGCATTCTTTTAAGTATGTACTCATGACTCTTAATTTCTGATTGGTTTATAAGTTTTTTACCTCATCACAAGTTGAAATTTTATTTAATTATGCTGAATATCATAGCTCAACCTAGCCTAGCTTTATATGGGGTCAGAACTTAGTCTACAATTTGATAGTAATGTAACCCTGTTTTATAATAAAATGTTGCATATTGGGATTTACTTAAGGAGGATTTAAGGGTTGCCTGATGATGTTCAGTATTGCCTCCTCAGGTTACTCATGGGTGTGGCTCACTTCCACTGCCCTGTATTCCTAGATAGTGTAGTGCCTTATATTGATAGCCTGAAAATATTCCCACTCAATGTATAGTTTTACTATCCCCATAAGGTCAAAAAATCTCGAAATGAAAACTTTGTGTGTGTAAATATGTATGCTTCTTATAGCCAGAGTTCTGGACAGAAGGGAGTTTTGAACTTTGTATATACCAAAGTTTCTGTAAGTAACAAACTTTTAATGCATTTCTTACACATTTATAAATAGTTTAGTTTTTTGAGGGGAGAGGGGGGGGATTCAACCTCAAAATCCCATACCTTTCCTACACCACTGACATAAGTATCAAGTTCAGATGCTTTAGCTATTTTCTCTTAATAAGAACCTTCATTGGAAATTTAGTTTTTCTGTTCCAAGATCTATAAAATAGTTGACACACATATCCAAAAACTCAATATTAGCACCAAATGAATATTAAACTAATTGAAGAAAATTGTATTTTTTAAAGTCTACATAATATGCCTTTCTTGTAAGAATGAAAACAATAGCATGTTTTTAAGAGTTATACATTCAACTTATAAAAAATAAAAATTTTAAAAATGTAATTTTCATGCATTAATAAAAATTCACTTTAATAACTTTCTAATAATGAAAATTTCTTTAATTTTTAGAACACTGATTCTGGGGCAGAAGGTGTTGGCCAACCTTTAGCATCTCCAGGATCTTGTCTTGAAGATTTCAGACCATTGCCATTCATTGAATGTCAAGGTCATGGTAGATGTAACTATTACACAACTGCAGAAAGCTTCTGGTTAGCAACTATTGATAGACCAGATTCTTTCAAGACACCTGATTCAGAAACTCTTAAAGCTGGTAATTTGAGGAATAAAATATCTAGGTGCCAAGTCTGTATGAGAAGACATTCGCCAATAATAAACTTAGGAGGTCGAGCTACAAGTTGAAGATTTAAACTTGACTAAAGATGGTTTATTTCTGTTTTAATTTGTGCCAAAACTTTGACTGAAAATGGCAAGAACTATTCGGCTGTTTGGAATCTCTACAAGAGAAAGTTTAATGTAGAATCTCATTTTATCGGAAATATTTTTTTTTTCTGACCAAAAGTTCTGAAGTAAGCATTTTCAAATTATGCTCAAAGTATACACTTTTTAGCTGCTTTACGTCTACTTTTCTTTTAGTTTTATTGTGTGTCTCTACATGTATTTGTATTGTGCCTCTAAATCTGTGATATAAAAGAGCTACAAAAAAGTCATTTTCATAGACATTTTAACATTTAAAACTGCATATATTTAATGTTTTAAAATAACAGACGTTTTACAATAGTCTTTTCCAGATGCTTTAAATATTTTGTATATGCTTGATGATATCCATTTTCAGAGTTTGAATTATGCTTGCCACATGTGCTAGAGAACAATATCAAAGGATCAAATTTTATATATTTTATCACAGTTATATGTATTAAATTTGAATTGTATTTATATTCTAAGAAATTGTCTTGTATACTAATGAGTAATAAAATCACTGCCATATTGTATTTATTGCATTGTCTTTCCTTAACTATACTGTCACATTGTTGTTCAAAGTTGTTAATAACAGTGCAGAAGAAATAGAACGCAATCGATTTATTAACTAATGGCCTGTTCACATAGGAGTCCTGTAGCAGAAGCGTTAAAGTATTGAAATGCACTGCTCAAAACAATTAGGGGAGCACATGGTTTTAACAAAATTACGCAAATACTTACACCGGTAAGTAACATAAAATAAATCATCCATAATTTAAAGCCTAGCAGGAAACAGAAGAAGAAAACTTCATATGCAAATCAAAGTTCATGACGTCAAAAACCAGCAGAGCCTGACTAAGGCAGGGGCATACGGGGCAGTTGCCCCGGGCCCCCACATCAGAGGGGGCCCCCCAAATCGAATAGAAAGTTTAGTATTAAGTATTAAGTTCTTCATTACTGAAGTAGTGAAGCAGAGGGGGGGCCCCAAAGAAGTTTTTGCCCCGGGCCCCAATTAGGCTAAGTCGGGCCCTGAAAACCAGAAAAAGAACATAAGGGCGGAAATCGGGGTGTTGCAGAAACGTTTGTTTCACTGCCTTAACTGTGAAATTTGATTGCTCAGTTATTCTTTTTGAAAAGGTAACTTGAAAATGTCTAAACAACGTGATTTACTGGAATCCATGGTATGGCGTATTATAGGCAGACTTGAATCCGGGCAAACACAACGTAGTGTCGCGGACGCTGTTGGAGTCGCCAGAAGTGTCGTTGCAAGGCTGTGGAATCGATTCCAAGAAACAGGGAATGTTAGACGTCGACCAGGGCAAGGTCGGCCACGCGCCACTACAGAAACTGGTGACCGATTTATACTGCTAACAGCTCGTCGAAACAGAACAGTCAATGCTACTCAGCTGCAAAGACAGTTGCTCTTGGCAACAGGACGAAGGGTGTCCAGCCAAACAGTACGTAATAGGCTTCATCAGGGAGGTCTCTATGCACGTAGGCCAATGCAGGGCCCGATTTAGAAAATTCTTGAGTATAGGCACAACTCAGGATGGGGGCCCCCTAACACTGATGCGGGCATAAAATTTCCAAAATTGACACACAAAAAAAATAATCATGAATCATTGTGAAAGTACCATTTTACCAAGAATTGGCTATTTGAAGCGTAGAACATTATCAAATAACAAAAAGCAATACAACATATTAACTTCATCATTCAAACACCAATACAATGCAACCAGAAAAATTTATTAATCCCTTATATAAACTATAACATACATATGATGAACTATACCTATAACTATACATAGGATGAATCAATAAATTAAATTTGAAAGGATATATAAAAAAATTGCTATTAAACATGGTAAAATTAAAAAAAAATTTGAATTGGGAATTTTTTTCTTTTTTTTCCTTTTAAAATTAAAATTTTGGGGGGGGGGGGGTCCAAAACATTCAGGGGCCCCTAGGCCCGGGCCTACTGGGCCTAATGGAAAATCAGGGCCTGGGCCAATGGTCTGTATTCCGTTGACCTCACGCCACCGTGCGGCCCGAAGAAGATGGGCTTTTGAACATCGAGATTGGGAGCAACATGATTGGAGCCAAGTGCTGTTTACAGACGAGTTCCGATTCAGTCTGGAGTGTGACACCCGACGTGTTTTGGTATGGAGGGAAAGGGACACTCGAAATAACCCCACATTCGTTCGTGAAAGGTCGCAATACAGACGAGCAGGTTTTATGGTATGGGGTGGAATCAGCATAGGTGGATGTACGGACCTGCATATCATTCGGAATGGTACTTTGACGGCCCGAAGGTATGCAGACGAGATACTGAGACCTCATGTCATACCTTACGCTGCAGGCATTGGAGATTCCTTTGTTTTCCAGCATGGTAATGCCAGACCGCATACAGCTCGTCTTGTGGAGAACATGCTTGAAGCTGAAACAATACAGCGTATGGAATGGCCAGCGTGCTCTCCTGACCTGAATCCAATCGAGCATGTTTGGGACATGCTCGGACGACGCATTGCTGCGAGACCAAGGCCTCCTTTTACTCTCCGAGACTTGGAGATTGCACTTCTTGAGGAGTGGAACAGTATTCCCCAAAGTCTTATCGATAACATCATCGCATCCATGGAAAACAGGTGTGCATCAGTCTTAGCTGTTCGAGGAGACCACACGCCATATTAAAAATCTTGCATCATTTCTAAACAATACCTTTTTTTTTATCGTTTACACGTAACCAAATTGTTGCCCTAAATCATCTTTTCATGTTTTTTCCATATTTTCAAAGAATTAAAGCTTAATTGCAAATTTTTTAACGTCTTTTTTTCTGTATTGCGCATTGATACGCGTATACTATCCTTTTTATGCCAATACGTGGCTGTCTCGTACGGTTTTCTTAACTTCTTTGCTTGCTCCCCTAATTTTTTTTAGCAGTGTATATTTAACCAATGACAAACCTCCAAACGATTAGCAACGAAATTTTTAACGTCTATGATTGGTTTATTTCCGACCCAGCGCCATCTTTCCTTTTATGCTTCTGCTACCGGACTCCTATGTGAACGGGCCCTGACAGAGCAACTTGCTGTACAGGGAATGTGTCCCTCAGATGACAGAATGCAGCTTTATATATCTATATATATAAAACGCGTAGGTATGCGGCACAAAAATCGACGATATTTCTACACCCTGAATGGCAACGGCTGCAACTACCGGATGTAAACATTAACGGTTGTCCGCAATTTAAAACCGCGTGTATATCGTGGCGGCATATGTTACAACCGCTGATCTTTTGACAAAATATGTTTAGACCTATCAAATCCAGTATTTAGTCATGGACACTTGTATGTAGGTTTATCTAGAGTCCGTTCTTTTGATTCTGTCACTGTACTATCTCCTACTTTTGAAATACTCAACTGTATATATCAAGAAGTTTTATGAATATCATAGTTGTACTCCACTATATTTTAGTACTTGCTGAATTTTTACTTCATTTTAAAAGTGAAGATATTTTCCCAACAATTTATTATTTGATATGATCAAGTGTAGATATCTGCATTATGAACAATAGTACATACAGAGAGTGATGTAATTCACACTATATTTTAGTACTTGCTGAATTCTTACTCCATTTTTTAAGTGAAAAAAATTTTCCCCAGCAATTTCTTATTTGATGTAATGATAAAGTGTAGATATCTTCATTCTGAAAATTGTACACACAGAGAGGGATATAATTTTTAAAATCATTGGTGTTGGGTTTCTCAATCTTATCTTTAACTCTGTTCTGAAGTAATAGAAATTCACATTTTTTAATCATGATTTTTTAGAATCAGCGTTATAGTGAATTTAGCAATGATTATAATTTTTTTGGCTGAGCCCCCACTACCCCTTAACAACGTATATTTATGATGACAGGTAATGGTAACATTCCTTACATAGGTTACTTTCAGTTGAGTTGTTTTGCAAAAGAAAATATAAAACTAAAAGCGACCATGCTGGTCGCGCAGCGGCTAGTTGCTGAAGAATATTCTGGAATACCTTTCCAGAGAAATTAAGAAAGTTCAAGAAACTAAAATGAGAACAGAAATTGAAGCTAGAAGAAATAATCTCGGAAGGGAGGGGGGGGGGAGGGTGTAGCTGGATTCGAACCCACAATCTCTTGGTTGGGATCCGAAGACTTAAAGCACGCAGCTACCATTTCACGATTTTCAGTAATGCTGCATAGTTCCCTTAAAGAACAGCGTCCCGCTGTTCTCACTCTGGCTCTCTACTCTGGAGGGCTGAACTCAGCCTGTGTAACAACACAGGCTGAGTTCCAGCCCTCGTTCTTGCATGTCATTGGTACAGTGTAGGTAATATTTTCTTTGCTGGGAATCGCCTCTTTCGAAATGCTCTACCTCATATGCAGTTGCGTCATTTTCCCGCCTGGTACTCTCATTCTCAATTTCGTCTTAAACTTCTGAGTCGTGGCAGGACTTCATACGAAGCACTTGGACAACGTCTTTGAGTTTCCGTCTTATTGATGTAGGCTTGGTTTGGTTTGGAGCGCTAAGGTCAATTTTTTGCTACACGAGGGCTAAATAGACCGGGACCTACTGCTTAAATCCGATTCCGAACGGCTACAAACGTCCATGCAAGAGTGGGATTCGAACCCACATTCTCTGGTACCGAATGCCAGCGCCCTAACCATTCGGCCATTGTCCGGCTTATTGATGTAGGATCGAAGTCTGATACTGGATTTCTATAGATAGTCTGATTCTTGATAGTTCGATACATACGTGACGTCAGTTAGTCGTCGCAAGACTTAATAAGTGCGAAGTATCTCTTGAGCAACTTTTCTGAAAGGCCCACCTTGCGAACGGCAAAGCAATATTTCTTCGGATTTAAGATTAGGCCCGTGTCCTGGATGCATTTGAGAACAATATTAAATTACTGGAGGTGCTCACTGAGCGTTACGGAGAAAACTACGATGTCGTATAAATAGCAGAGACAACGTCCATTTCAAATGGCGTAAGATGTTATCTATCCTTCTTTCAAAAGTAGCGGGAGCGTTACAGAACCCAACGGCATGACCTTATTTGGTGCGATAACCTTAATCCTACAAAAGTCTTCAGTGTGATAAAGGCTGTTTTCCCGCGATCAGCTTCGTCTACTTCTAATTGCCAATTACCGGACAGAGATGCATTAAAGAAAAGAACTTTACAACTTTTAGACAATCCAATGTGTTATCAATTCGAGGAAAAGGGTACCTATCTTTCTTGGTAATTTTATTGAGACGGCGATCATCTAAGAAGAACCGCCAGATTCCGTCTTTCTTTCGTACCAGGACGACAGGGGATGACCATGGGCTTTCAGATTAAATATTTATCACTGTTTGATATGGAACCCCTATTCTAAGATTATGCCGAGTGGATAAAAATAATTAAAATATCAAAATTAAACTATTTTACTGCAATGTTGAATTTAGCCTGAATGCTTCATAACCTATGAGTTGAGGGTTACCCAATAGATGATGACGGTTGGTCTAGCATATTATAAAATTCCTTAGTGAAAAGAAATTTTTTACCAAAATAAATTTTTCTTGCTTTCAGCAAAATTAATGTAACATAGGCCTTGGAAAAGGACGTAAAAATGCTTTCATAAAATTAAAGGGGAAAAAATGGAAAAAATAACTTATGTCTCACTGCAATGATTAAATTCTCTTCTCTATGGAATCTTTTCAGAAAATACATTTACATGGCAAAATCTTGCATTTCTGACGTTCATTTAGTGCAAAGCCCATATTTCTATTTTTTTTCTCTGACAATTTCTATTCCACACACAACATGCATAAATCTTTTTTCCCTCAATCCCCATGATTTCACAGAGAAGTCAGGTTTGATAGACTTCAGCTGAACTGGATCATCAAGTTAACCCTTGCTCAAATCTTGGGCTAAAGTATTTCACTCAATCACAGACAAAATGTTCTGTCATTGAATTTAGAGCAATGTAGAGCAATAATGAGTCGTGGAATGTAGCTCTCTTATGGCAGATATTTGAATTATAAGATATGTATGCAAAAAAATACAAATTCAAGGCAATAAATAAATAAATAAAAATAATATTTTTTGATTTTATCTGAAAGAACATACTTTTATCCCTTTGACTGATAGAGGAAATCTATTTCTTCCTTATAGATTTACACTGCCTTCTTATAACCACAAGTGTTAGAGTAAATTTTGTGTTCTGGACTGGAAAGGCATTTTAACATTGGCCACTTACTCACTCATCTTTCTTTACGTTCGAACCTATAATAATACACTTTTGAACCCCAGATTATTAACGACTGGAAACGACGTATAACCAATTATTTCAAAATAAGAACGAGATAGAATGTGAATTAACTTGTTTTAAAAAAATTTTTGTACTAATTATTCTAATATTTTATTTATGATGTCAAAAAAATGCAATGTCACCTTATCAACGATTTTTACTGAAGTTAAGTTCTCATAGCTACTTTGTAGACAGGCACTGGGTAAGGTCTTGTTCACATTGCTTTCGAAGCGAAGCATTGCGTTCCTTCGTTGACTCCGACATTGGGGACATGGCTATGATTGATTTGACATATCACGTGCTTATTGTGTTGAGCTCTGTGATTGGTTCAAATTTTACCGCTTTGTAACGCACCGGATTCAGGATGAACAGGTCGTAAGGTCCTGTTCATATAGGAGTCCGTTGCGTAGCGTTAAGGAAAAGATGACGTTGTGACTAAAATAAACCAATCATAGGCATTAAAAATTTCATTGCTAATCGTTTGGAGGCCTATGATTGATTGATTTTCGTCTCAACGTCATCTTTTCCTTAACGCAACGCAACGGACTCCTATGTGAACAGGCCCTTACTCTTGAGAAGCTGGCCCTGCTTAGAATACTTGTAATACAGTGATGCAACCACGGGAGATAAGGGACAGTAGGTAATAAAAATTTGGAAAAGAGGTATTGCAATTATTAATATACATCACGACTTTCGTCCACAATGGGTGAGCTATTGCAAGAAAGTTTGGAAAAACGTTTCATTTATCTAAAAAGCCATGAAAACTTAAAGTTGTCTCTTTATGAAAAAACAAAACAAAATTATTTCAAATTATTATATAAATATAATCCAATAACTTTAATTTAGAGAAAATTAAGCGTAACGGACTTCAAATGTTACTACACTTCTGGCCACCCAAATTGCAACACCAAGAAAGACAAGAGATACACAACAAAATTTAATTTGTAGATAACATGTTGACCAAGTATCAAATGTTTAAATTTATAGACTTCTGTGAAGTGTGGTTCCTGCCAAAATCAGTAGCCAGAGTAGCCGCCATTGTTGGAGATCACCGCTGCCACACGCCTCGGCATTGATTCAAAGACTTTGGATGAGTTCTTGGGGTACAGCAGACCAAGCAGCTTCCACACGTTGCCAAAGTTGATCTGCTGTGGCAGCTGGGGATGGAATCTGGGTCAATCGTAGAGCAACCATGGACCACATGTTTTCTATTGGCGAAAGATCCGGAGAGCGAGGCGGCCAGGGAAGCAATTCAATCTGGCGATTGACGAAGAACCGTTGGACAATGCGTGCCACGTGTGGTCGCGCATTATCCTGTTGAAATATGGCTGTGGGCAAGCCCTGAAGGTAAGGAAGGACAACTGGCTCCAACACCTCGGAGATGTAGCGCTGGCTGTTTAAAGTACCGGCAATGCGTACTAGAGGTGTGCGAGAGTGATATCCAATACCGCCCCATACCATAAACCCCGGTGCAGGACCAGTGTGGCGGTGCATAACGCAGCTGTTCAGCATCCTCTCTTCACGGTGTCTCCAGACTCGAATGCGACCATCATGGTGTTGCAGACAGAAGCGTGACTCGTCAGTAAAGACAATTTCATTCCATTCTGCCGTCCACATCCTTCTGTCATCGCACCATTGGCGGCGTAGACGTCTGTAGTTCTGCGCCAAGGGTAGACAAAGCAATGGACGTCTTGCGGACAGACCACTCTGCTGTAAACGGCGTCGAATGGTACGCGCAGACACTGGATGATGCGTTACAGACTGCATGTGCTGTGCTATGGTTCGTGATGTGACTGAGCGATCCGTCACTGCCATGCGCACAATTTGCCTGTCATCACGTGAAGTGGTGCACTGAGGTGGATGCGATCGAACACGTCGGTCCGTCGTACCCTCCTGCATCCAACGATCACATATCCGCATTACATTTGTTTGGTTTCGTCCAACACGACTACCGATTTCCCTGAAAGATAATCCATAATCTCGATAGGCCACTATCCTTCCTCTGTCGAACTCGGATACTTGATCAAAAGATGATCGCTGTTTTCGACGAGGCATAATTGATCTTTTTTTTAAAAAACCACAAGAAAAACACAATTGCCGAACTTGTAATCGTCGAAATCTCCAAGCCTTAAATAGCGCTTTGAAGTGGCGCCACAGGCGCGCGTGATGTGCGTCTGCGCTGAAATTCTAATCATTTGCATATCTCACCTCCGCTAATGCATGTTGTAAATTTCATGTTATTTGCATGCTTCCTTCAGAGTGTTTCATTTACAGTGGCCAGCAGTGTATGTACGAAAAAAAGTACGATTCTGCAGTTTAAAAAACCGTGATTGGAAGTATTGTTATTATTTCAATCCTTATAATTCAGTAAAAATTTAAGGGAAAAAAACTCACCTGATTGAACATAATCATATGCAGACAAAGATTTTTAATTCCTCAAATTTTCGTTGCTGAATTCATCGTTTGAGGAATTTCTAAGATATGTATAGATATCGGGATAAGTAACTTCAGGCCAGCGTCTTGTATCCAGTCTTCCTCTGTCAATAAATATGGGTCACATAATGAAGAAACTTTTCCGGGTTGTACCTGAATGTTTAATTTACTAATATACCGTTGTTTCGATACCATATCTAAAGATTTTGCATAATCTGACAGCATTTTATTCACCAAGTTGTAAGAATGGTCATTGAACGCCATGTTAAATTATACAATGTTTTGCCACTCCTCGCTAAAGAAGAATTGAAATCTGCAAGAGTTGAGATGTGACATTGCTGCGAGGGATTGCCTTATACCCTATTGAAGAATATATTACAATTCTCCTAAAGGTTTGATTGTGGAGCTACATATTGAGAAGAAACACATTTAGTATCTTATTTTGGAGGAAACACGTTTCAAATGTTTGATATTTTTTCTCACAAGATGTGAGGGGAGGATGACATATAAATAAGACCCAATAAGCTTGTTAGTACTTGTCCATATTGCTTTTGGAGCGCTTCTCACATCAAAATATTTTTAATCAATCACAGACCTCAAAATGATTAGCCACGAAATTGTTAAGGTCTGAGATTGGTTGAAAGTATTTCAATGCGAGTAACGCTGATGCTCCACTACGCCCGCTTTATAAATATACAATGTCTACCCATAGGAGCCCGGCTAGCTCGGGTAGAGCACGAGACTCTTAATCTCGGGGTCGTGGGTTCGAGCCCCACGTTGGGCGACGTTTTTTTCTCGGGTCCCGCCTCGTGCATTTTGAAATTGCGCCCATAAAGTAACCGGACAAATTAAAAGAACAAAGTATAAAATAAAAAAGTGAAAGAATAATCGTCTGGTAGAAAGAGTGACATCTTAACTCTTGTTAAAGCCAGTTTAAACTGGATGTTTAGTCGTTTACATATCAAAACGCATTAGTAATTTTCATTTACCGAGAAGGCATTGTACAAAAAAATTTGCTTCGGAATGGAACAACGTTGTAACATTAAATTTTGTTACAAATTAGATAAATCTGCTACCGAAACTTTAGAGATGATTCGAACAGTATATAGTGATGCATCGTTATCAAGAACACAACTTTATTAAGTGGTACAACCGCTTTAAATGTGGGCGAGAAAGCATTGAAGATGAAACAAAGACAGGGCGCCCTTCAACTTCAAAGAACGGATGTCAAATCAAAGACTAAGGTGATGCTGATTGCACTTTTTGATTACAAAGGACTTATTCACCACGAATTTGTTCCTGAAAATCAAACAATTAATCAGTATTTTTACAAGAAGGTGATTTTTCGATTAAGAAACAGGATAAGGTGAGTTAGAAAGAAACTGTTTGATTCTGGGCAATGGTTTCTTTTACACGATAATGCTAGACCCCATACAGCAATTTCTGTATAAAAAATAATCTTGCTAAGTATTCTATTACAATGATGAATCACCCACCATATTCTTCCGATTTATCGACAGCTGATTTTTTCCTTTTTCCGAAGCTTAAGATGGCCATGAAAGGACAGAGATTTAAAAACGTCTCGGATATTAAATCAAATGTTACGCGTATGTTTCGAACGGTTAGTTCCAACGCCTATAAACAGTGTTTAGATGACTTGACGAAACGTTGGGAAAATTGTATAGATTCCTTTGGCAATTATTTCGAAGGAGATAAATTTATTTGAAGGTGAGTAATATTTTTCTTATTTATAAAAAAATGTCCGGTTACTTTATGGGCGCACCTTGTATATTAATATCTGAAACTATATAAAGGCTTCTTTGTCTTCAAAAATTACCTCTTAAAAATTCTACCACATGGTTTGTTTATAATCTTTTTGTCATAATATATATATTTCTTACACAATCCGAACGTTTCTCGTGAAAATAAATGGATGCCGTTATTATATCTTTTACTACAGTCATTATATTTCACACAGCTGTACAGAAATTTTTTTATGTGCGTTATTGTTTTATTGTTATATACATATATTTTATACTAGCTGAAACCCGCGCTTCGCTACGGAGTACATTGAAATTAAATACAACGGTCAATGTATGCAATTAATTCCAAAAAAAAGATATATATATATCTATAATAAATACGACGATCAATGTATACAATTGATGTAAAAAAACATATTTATAAAAAAATCGTAAGGGATATTTTCATAGAAAAAATAAAGTCCAATCGTCTGCCGCATTAGCAAGAAAAAAATATTTTTTTGTCTATTTTTTTTTTTTGCACGTGACGATAAATTTATTTAAAGTACCAGAAAAAGAAATCACGTGATCAGCATTTAATAAATTAAATTCTGAAAATTAATCTTTAAAAATTCACCAAAAATCAGGAAATGGAGGTAAAAATTTGAAAAAAATTTCATTTTGAAGGAATTTTTATGATCTGTCTCGTGATATAAATTTTATAACCCTCAATGTATTATTTTAAATGCAAACGTAAAAAAAGTTTAAAAAACAGCTTAAAATTTTAATTTTAAAAAATCTAAGAAGAATTTTTGAAAAATCTTTCTTAGTGCACCCTTACACTATTAGAAGAAGCACCATGCAAAATTTCAGCCCTTTAGGTCCAGCGGTTTGGTCTGTGCGTTGTATGTCAGTCAGTCAGTCAGTCAGTGAATGAATGAGTCAGTTACGGAACTGTTTTATATATATAGATAGTACAAAAATAAAAAAAGGATTTTAAGTAAAGAATATTTTTTAAAATTATTTTAAGCACCTAAAATAGTATTCAAATTAATATTACGTTAGTTATTAATTAAAGTTAATTTTTTAAAAGAAAGAGGTGTGCTTGAGACCGTAGTTTTATTCAAAAATAAAAGAAGGATTTTAAGAAAAGAATGCTTTTTTAAATTATTTTAAGCACCTAAAATAGTATTCAAATTAATAGAAAGAGGCTAAGAGATGAAATAAAAATAAAAAAATAAAAAAAGGATTTTCAGTAAAGAATGTTTTTTTTTAAATATTCAATTTTTTAAAAAATTATATTCTTAAAATAATATTCAAATTAATATTACGTTAGTTAAATTTTAACGTTAATTTTTTAAAAGAAAAGAGCGTGCCTGAGAACGGCTAGTTTCAAACCGCCAACGTCAGAACAGAAGCCCACCGCGAAAGCACCACGCCAAAGATCGTTGAAGTGTTTGGTACAAAAAGCGGTAGAGGACAGTAGCGGTAACAATGGAGATTGTTAGGATTAAGCCCCTAACTTTATTTCTACTGATCAGATATACATAATATATAGCCTATGTCCATCTGGAATACTGTGCCTTTTAAACAGTGAAAGAATTGTTCAAATAGGTACAGTGGTTCTGAAGATTACCCCCCACGTACAAAATCGCTCTCTCTCTTTAAATATAAGTAAGTATAGATTATAGAAGTATAGATACACATTGGTATCTCAAAATTAGAGTAAGAGATGAAATAAAAATACAAAAATAAAAAAAGGATTTTAAGTAAAGAATGTTTTTTAAATTATTTTAAGCACCTAAAATAATATTCAAATTAATATTACGTTACTTAATAATTGTGTGCACGGCCACCATCTTGTAATTTTTTGCGCCAACTTGGAGATTTTACCGTGTTTTGAGGAGTGGAAAATTTCTCGCCAATGTGTTTTAAGCGGTGTTTTCAAAACGCTGGACTTTGAATTTTTTTAGCTTTTTTAATAAAAACCACCTGTTTAAATTATGAAACTTAGAAAAATTTTTGAAAAATCATTTAAACGTTGGACTTAGATTTATTTTTGGGTTTTTGATAAAAACCACTTTTTTGAAAAAATCATTCTCAAATATTGGAAATTTTGGGTTTTTCTTTTAGCTTTTTTAATAAAAACGACCTTTTTAAATTGTGAAACTTAGAAATATTTTTGAAAAATCATTTAATCGTTGGACTGAGAATTTTTTTTTTGTCATTTTTAATTAAAAACTACCTTTTCAAATTATGATCCATATGAAAAATTTGGTCAAATGAATTTTACTTACATATAAAATTTCAATGCCATCTATTCAGTTTGCCCTAACTCTTTGACAAATAGCAATGAATCACCAAAATATTATGCCAATATATTGTTAATTAGAAAAAAAAATACAGCATTTTCGTACCACCTAAATAACTTGCAATTTAAAAATTATCTAAAATTCAGCTTTGAAAAATGTAAAATAATTATGAACCCATAAATTTATGGTGAGTAACCAGATCCTCTTCTTTTCTTTTTTTTTAGGGCATTGTGGTAATGAAATTTTACTTCAGATTTGACCTTAATCAAATATTTGGTGCATACAATAAAATCGGGACAAGGATTATTTGACCATTTATCCTGCTGTGTTGGAAATAAGAAAAAAAAAACCTTTTCCTAAACCAATAACTTAACCTTAACTAACTTTTTAACTTAGGTTCCTGGGGAGAGAGAAGTTGAACTTCAGTTATTTAAATTTATTTGTAATCCACTACAACTTGGAATTATAAAATATTTTAAAATATATTGTATTTAAAATGTATACTGTATTTTACATTTTACGAAAAAATGATGGCAGATAATTTTTACTTCAAATAAATGAAATGGTGTATCATTGTAGTATACTAATTGACAATCGATAAACAAAATTAAAAGCAACTTAAACTTAATAAGTTAACGAAAAACTGATAATGGATTCAAAAATTTTCAACAAAAAGACTCTTAGTTTTAAAAATAATTTACTCTTTTGAGTATAGTCAATTTGACTCAGATTTCCAGGTCAAGGCCAAGATCTGACCTAAAATTATTATACTGTAATTAAAAGATCAAATCAGAAATAACTGTTTGATCTTAAAATTAGAGAATTTGACATTGGGTTATTGTTACCAGAACGCAATAATTATCGCCATGCGAAATGCGCCAAACCCTGGCGGAAAAATCCAAGATGGCGGCCGTGCACACAAATCTAGAGTATCCCCCCTAACTTTATTTCTACTGATCAGATATACATAATATATAGCCTATGTCCATCTGGAATAATGTACCTTTCAAACAGTCAAAGAATTTTTCAAATAGGTGCAGTGGTTCCGGAGATTACCCTCCACGTACAAAATCGCTCTCTCTCTTTATATATAAGTATAGATATGTATAAATCATCAAATAATTTCAATTTATAGAAAAATTAGCATGAAAGACATTCTGTATTTTCTACCCATCCGAATGCCAAAATGTACCCGAAGTGATTATCATTCTCTGCAATGTTGTATTGTGGCGCTATCTGTCGAGCACAAACACATTTAATAATTTCACTTATTTTGGCGCAAGGCTGTTTTCAATGATTTATATATTTACTTTTTTCTTTTAACGTGATACATTCAGCTAAAACAAGCTATTTTTTTTAATTTAAAAAGTTATTTTACTAGAAAGTGTTTTCTTTATATTTAAGAAATATTTCGGGAAATTGTACTCTTTTAAGCAGGTGTAATATATTTCTACATTTTTTTAAATAGAAAAATTATTTATTAATAGAAATTCTTGAATATGAAGAAATTTTTCTTTATTAATGCTTACATCGGAATGATGTGCATTTTTTAAACACATGCCAAAGTTATTTTTTCTCTTAAATTGTTCGTTATAAAAGAGTGACACTAGTCTAATCATGTATACATAGTTAGACCAGTGCCACTTATTTATTTATTTTTTATCAGTGTCACTTTTTCTGAGCTTGTTGACATTAGCTCATTTTCCTTATATTTTATCCTTGTTTTTTTTTTATCTCTACCGTCAGAATCTAACTTTATAAGAAGATCATTTCCCGTACCTATAGCTGTTTGATTTCAGGAAGTGAAATAATAAACTACTCCATGTATAAATATCGTTAAGTATAAAGATAGGTTGCTTATTGAAGTCTTTAAATATACACTGAAGTTATGGATCAAGTTTTTAGAAGATCGAACAAGTCTAAAAAAAGTAACTTACTTTTTGTTTCTGCTGCAGGTTTTTTTATACATTAGAATCAGTTTCATTGGAGGTTTGGAGAGAATACAGAGCTAAAATTTATATTGCACAAATTTTAGTAACATGAACTTTACACAAAACTCCCAAAACAGAACAATCCTACATTTCAAAAGCATATATACTGAAAATTGGAATATACGTGCTTGAGATTTATTCTCTCTCGCTCTCGGCATTTTCTTTCTTTCTTTCTGTCTTTCTTATTATTTTTTCTTCAGTTCATTTCAGTTCGTTAATCTAAGACTACAGACATTTCTCCTTCAAACAAGACCTCATTTGTTTAAAAATAATTTAAAACAGACTAATATTTTCATCAAAATATTAAACTAATTTTTTCGAGAAATTTACGCACTTTTTAGGATCTACGGTCGATATTCTTCGAGTTTTTATCTTAGAAAAGAAATATTTACATCATCTGGAAGATGAAAGCTTTCTCATTCATATAAACCTCATTTCAAGTCTCTATCTTAAAATTTTGATTTTTAATTGAATTTTAAAGAACGATACTTAACACAAATTTTCTACGCGGTTCTTCAAACGCGAAAAACGGCAAATTCTCCCCTTGGGTTGTAAACAACGATTGAGTCATTCATTCACTTGATTCATTCATTGTTTTCCTTTGACGGATTGAGCGTACCTGGGCGAAGCCCGGCTAGTTTAAAGAAATAAGGGAGACTCGATCGGCAGGGTTATAAGGAAGTAATTGTAAGGGAAAGATTATGAACAAACAAGATGTGACGAAGATGACGTAATAATCAGTCACTATAAAATTGTTAAGCTAAGAGATATTTTTATAATAATGTCATTATGATTTCTAAAACAACCCACGGAAAAATGTTTTTTAAATTTCTTCATTACAAAGTCTACAATATGGCTTGTATATTATCTCTTTAATATAAACTGATATTTCTTCTATCGAATTGATATTTCTTGTATTAATTCGAATGTTACTCATAAAAATAATTAAATTCCGTTTATATATCATAGACTTAAATCATTGATATATCTTTTCTAGAAAAACAGAAAATTTTATATACAAGACATTGTTTTATTGATACGTAAAACCAATCATTTAAATACACAACTGTTTCCAGATTTATAATACAATTTATACTACCGGATTTATAACGCTTCTGAAATTGCCTCTTTTAAATAAGATTAAAATTTATTTTAAATCAAACCTGCCTTTAATTAACAACAAGAAAAAATAATTATAAAATGATTTAAAAAATTTTAACCCAGGATGACGTTCCTCAATAACGGTCCTCCGGAGAGAAAAAAAAATAGTCCTGCGTCGCGAGTTATAATTTTGGCAGCAAGCCAAACCCAGTACCAGTGTACAGTTAAACGGAAAAGTACCAAAATGTGCCCCCCACCCAAAAAAAAAGGTAAGCAAATGGTAATAATCCTGCGTTAATAACCCGCGGTAGTTTCGTTAGAGGATACTACCTGAAATGTTTTTTTTTTTACTTCATTTTGACTTGAATCAACAGAAGTACTGAATCATGTAATATAGTAATTATTAAAGTATAAAAACATTCCAGATTCCGAAGATTTTGGATGGTATTCCGAGGTTACACTGCCTCATTCTTCCAGAATTTAACTCGGATCGCTCGTACGATTATGATGCAACCACCACCATTTATTAGACTTTGCCCCGGTGGAACTCAATTACACGATGGTGGTCCGCGGAACACCGGTGGTCTGAGAGAACCCAAGAAGTGGTCCGCGAGGTCAGGAGTAATAAAAAAAAATAAAAAAAGGTTCCATCGTTTCAAAACGATCTCAAATTCGAACAAATTTTTACAACTCAGAGCGAAAAAATTTTTAGTCCCGGATTCTTTGTTCAAATTCTAAAAATTCCTGTACTTCTGCTTTCTGACGTTTAGAGTAAGAAAAAATCCTTGTTCTGCTGAAAAATTTCTAATATATTTTCTGTGACGTGGACTCGCAGCATCAGTGGCGCACCCAGGGAGGGGGGAGGCCAAGGGGCCCTAACCCCCCCAAAGAAATAGAAATTGCATTATGAATATTGATTTTGCATTATAAATATTTTTATCTGTTCATCTAGCCCTCCCCCCCCCCCCCAAGAAAAAATCCTGGGTGGGCCACTGCGCAGCGTCACAGCCATTTTATAGCTAGTACAGGAAATGCAAGGTTAAAAGTTTCGTTAATTTTTAAGTTATCGTATGCTTTTATGCTTGGTATTAAGTTTTCTTTTATGTTAAATTTGTTAGTGTTGTTAAGTTTTTTGTAACTTTTTATTAAAGTTGTTTGTCACAATTTGTTTGTTTATTCAGAAAATAAAACCCATTTTCGCCTCTAACACTGCGAGCACACATTCGCGAAACAGACAGCGTAGTGTAGGGGAAAGCAGTGATTTACTAGTCCCGTCGCCGAGAGGAGGTTTTATGGCGTCCCTCGTGCCTTTGATGATTCGTACTCAGCCGCTCCGGAGAGCGGTTTTAAGACGAATGATCAAAGCGACGAAATACTTCCCCCACGTTGGGGGGGGGGACCAATCGACACCAAAATGTGTCAAGAAGCGACGGGGGGAGCTGATTCGCTTGTGTGTAGATGCGCCTTAGGCCGTCCACAGACGGAACAACTCAAAAGAAACTGATAACCGACTCCAATCACAAACCAGTCCGTGATGAGTCGTAACCTATATAATTGAATGGAGCCACGCACACGGCGCAACTGGTTACAAACCCGTCAGCAACGCGTTTGTAATCAGTCGCAGGCAACTCAACGTGTCGAGTCGCTAGCAACTTCAGTCGCCAGTTTCTCTTGCGTTGTGCGTGTTATTACACAATCTATGTTACAGCCGCTCTTTTAGCAAGCTGCCAAATGACGTACACGAGTCACGTGACTTCTGCCTAGCGATGAAATGAAATTCTAATGTTTTTTTGCTGTATGGAATATGTGCGCCCATATATACAGTCCATTTTTAAACGATTGATCAAAGACAATCTATTGTGACGATTTTTTTTAAATAAATTAATTTCTGATAATAATTTAACTAAAAATAATGCCCGAAATAATAATGTTCTTCCTTCCATGACAGGTCGCAAACTATTGATTTGAATCACTTTTGAGTCGGCCCGTGTGCTGAGCCGCATCACTAACGAGTTTGCAACCGATAAGCAATTTCAGTCGCTAACCAGTTGAGTTTCCTTTGAGTCGCTCCGTGTGCGGACGGCCTTAAGGTTAGGAAACACTGATCTAGCCGGAGTTGCATTGGGAAGTCAATTGATGTGCTAAAGCCTGAGCTTACATTTCCAATGCTTGCTTCCAAAATTCAGATGACAGATTCCGGTAAATAAAGCAATTTAGCGAACATGACACATCTCAACACGTGCAGAAACGTAGGGCAAAGCGTTTGTTTTAAAACGCAAAGACTACTTAGGGCCTGTTCACAGAGGAGTCCGGTAGGGGAAGCATAAAAGGAAAGATGGCGCCGAGACGGAAATAAACCAATCATAGGCTTTAAAGATTTCGCTGTTAATCGTTTGGAGGTTTGTCATTGGTTAAATATATTTCAATACTTTAACGCTTCCGCTACCCGACTCCTATGTGAACAGGCCCTTAAACATGAACATAGAACTTGACAAAGAAATGTTTGCCAGAGGTCCAAGTGTCAAAACACGTGGCATCCATTTTCTGCTCTTCGATTTTCACGTGGCAATCAGTGACATTGCATGTAACTGCCTTATTGACTGAATCCCGAAAGTTTCGACAAGATGTGCATCAATAGAAAGGGTTCATTCTTCAGAATTGTTATGATCAGTTAAAATATTAAAATTAAATACAGATTTAAAAATCTGTATTTAATTTCTGCAGTGTAGGCACACTTATGTGGTGCTTCTATAATGAAGTAGCCAACCATTTCGCGGTGTGGATGGGTCATTGAGCTCAGGACAAAGTACAATAAATATATAAATTACATTAAAAAAAAACTTTTAAAAATATCTCGGAAAGTTTCACAGATTTTCTCTAGACGTTCATTCAAACCTTTGGGCATATATCTGACATCAGAATTAGGGCTCAGATCCAAAAGACACCTTTCAAACAAAACGCCGCCTCCATTTCAGACACCGAAGAAAAATGACGTTTAGCTTATATCGTCACGGAAACGCGGGAGACTACTTCTTGAGTGCATGCAAATAAATATCAAACTGTTATAAATGGTAATTAAACGTGAAATAACCAAACTACGTTCCAGATTAAATAATGTATTTACACATTGCAAAAATCACGTCAACATGACGATCGGATCACACGCTAGCGAAGCGAGCGAGACAATAATAATGATAACTTGTTGCCAAATCTTGCTACATAAGTTCTGTTCGAAAGAAGGTTGCCACTCTACAAGCTTAATACAATTATAATAAAAACAGTTAAGTTATACGTATTAGAGCATTTAAATATTGGAATCATAGGCGTAGCGTCGGGGGGGGGGCACGGGGGGGCACGTGCCCCCCCAACTGAACTTGAAATAAATTAAAACTTAATAGAGTTCAGTTAAAATCGGAAAATTTTAGAAAACTTTGGAAAGAAAGTTGGGTTTTTTCCCGATTTTTCAAACTGTGAAACTGAATATTCCGATTATGTCTTAGCCTTAACATAGTTTTTAACAATCATATGATTCATAACAAATTCGATGCTATATTTTTTCCTCGGCTAAAAATCCTTTGCGTACAGACCACACTCTTTACCCCCTTGGGGTCGTTGAACTTACTCCCCCGCACCCCATCTAGTAATACGCTACAAAGGGTCGCTATCAGTGTTCCTGGAAACACGAAGCAGGCGCTGGGTTGAGAATTTTAATGGTCTAGCGGCTGGCCTAGACCACACCACTTTCTATATCCACCTCTACCAGTCAGTAATTCTTTGTGTATTGGTTTCAATTCTTTGTTTTCGTGCACACTTTATCAAATCATTGTTTTTGTACGTTTGAAAATGTCAAAGCAGAAATCAGTACTTTCTTTTTTCAAAAAAGTCGATAGCTCGAATAAAAAAGTTGATTTGTTAAACCAAGAAAAAAATCTAGAAGCAAGTAGTGACAGTAGCATTAATAAATGTGCCAAGTCCAACTATGGTGATAATCAGCTGATGCCGATACCATCCTGCTCAACAAATCTCGATGTGGATGAAAAATGGCCTAGGCCTATGGACGTGGTGGAAAGTAGTGGTAGAGATCCTGCTCTGGGTCTACAATCAGCGGATATTTCTAGGGGTCCATTCCAGCCTGTTGATTGTTTCAAGGTAAGCAAAATACAGTTAAAATCTAGACAGTTTAGAAACACGTGGTATTCTGAATTTGGTTGGGTTGAATACAGCCCCATTTTGGATGCTGTATTTTGTTTCTCTTGTCGTATTTTTTGCAAAGATAAAACAGGGCATGGAGAGGAGTCATTTACTAAAATTGGGGTGACAAACTGGAAAAAAGCATTGGAAACATTTAGAAAACACGAAAAAAGTGATATGCATCTAAAATCTACCCAATTTCTTACAGAATACCGAAAATCTGGTAAAACAGTTGCAGATTTTTTGTCTTCAGCACACACTAAGAAAGTTAAAGAAAATCGAAAATATGTAAAATTCATTATTGAAACTATTTTGTTCCTTGGAAAACAAGGTCTTGCCCTAAGAGGACATTGTGAGGGTTCGGTGTCTTTAAATAGAGGTAATTTTCAGGAGCTACTTGACCTTAGGTCAAAAGATAAAGGAGAAGATATAATAGCACTGATGAATTCATCAGTTCATTCATACAGGAGTCCACAGATACAGAATGAAATTATAGATTCTATAAAAAGTGAAATGATACAATATATCGTGAAAGAGTTAGAAGAGGTTACGGTCTATTCTATAATTTGTGACGAAACAACAGATGTTTCCACTCGTGAGCAAGTGAGCATATGCATTCGCTACATCACTAAGAATGACGAAAATGTCCGAATTAAAGAGAGATTTCTGGGCTTTGTTGATGTTGCAGAAACAACAGGTCAAAACTTACATTCGGTTATAAAAGGGTATATACAGCAAATTGGGATAAATCTTAATAAAATGCGTGGTCAGGCGTATGACGGTGCTAGTCAAATGAGTGGAAAGTTCAATGGTGTAGCTGCAAGGTTTCAGGAAGAAGAGCCTAGGGCATTATACACTCATTGTCATGCCCATTTGTTGGATCTTGCTGTTATGCGGTTTTGTGAAGAAGTAAGACAGTTGCGAAATTGTTTGTCCATAATAAATTCTCTGTATAATATTATCAATGCTTCTGCCAAGAGGTTTTCTATTTTTGAATCTATATGTAAACAAAATGAAGAGGCTAAAAGCAAAAGGCTGATTAGTTTGTCACAGACAAAATGGACTGTTCGTCACCGTGCTATAATGGTTATCTTAGAGCAGCTCCCAGAAGTTTTGGAAGCAATGGAAGTTGTGGCAAGTGACGCTTCCAATAGAAAGGTTGCAGCTGAAGCAGATGGACTGATAAAGCAGGCGAGTAGTTTTGAATTCATCTTCAGCCTTAAACTCATGTACAACGTTCTAAGCCTGACTGACATACTGTCGAAAGAGCTTCAAAGTGAAACGTTAGACATTTCCAAACTGTTCAGTAAAGTTGAAGCTGTTATCGACAGTATAAAACTTCAACGAAATGATCAAGGTTTCATTCACTTATGGAACGAAACAGAAGAACTTTACAAAGTTTTTTCCACCAAAGGCTTGTATGTTGATAGACTTTCCTTGCCTCGAAAACGGAAGACACCAAAAAGGCTTGAATATAATGATGCGGCTGAATCTTTTTATCATCACACCTCGGCAGAAGGGCAATGTAAAATAGAAATTTATTTTGCGGGGTTTGACATTGTAGTAAGTAACCTCCAAGCTCGATTTTCTCAGAATGACTACGACAAAATCAATTCTATTGTCCAGCTTTTGTTGGATTGGGATAGCTTAGATGAAACTTTTGTTGGGAAAATCCAAACCTTTTATCAGTTGTCTTCAAGTCTTTCCTCACAGCTGAAGTTTTTTCACTGCTTCTCGAAAAAAAAATGTTATAAAAGCAGACAAGAAAAATCCAAACATAAATCTGCAAGAGTTGGCGCAGTTTTGCACTAAAAACGGCCTGAAAAATAATGTACCTGAAGTGATACATCTCTTAGAAATTGCTCTTTCATGGCCTATCACAACTACGACCGCAGAGAGGTCATTCTCTACCCTGCGAAGGCTCAAAACTTACTTGAGAACCACGATGAAAGAAGAACGCTTAAGTGGACTTGCCATAATGGCAATAGAACATGAACTGACGCAGCTGTACACGAGTGAAGAGAAACTGGACTTGCTTGTGGAAAAAATTTTCAAGGCATTCTGAAAGAAGACTTTTATTAAATTAAAGAGGGCTGTTATGGCCAAGTACGAGACAAGGTTTACAAATGTGTTAAACAGTTAAACAGACATTTAAAATACACTGTAAAAACTTGTAGAACTTGCCTAGAATCATTATTTTATATTTTATTTATTAACTTAAGATTTTTCAAAGTTTCAATATTTGTTGTTTAAGAAAAGAGTTTGTAGTAATAAAAGCACTGATTTTGACTAGAAAGTGATTTAACTTTACCATCCCTGTCCTGTGAGGGAACGAAAAATAAAACTTTTTTTTTTTTGAGTTGAGAGCTAATTATAGCAGAGTTGTGATAGGTTTTTTGTTGAATAATTGAAAATCCAATACAGCAATAAAATAACATTTATATTAAAATGAGTTACGTTTAGAAGATGTTGCTTTCGTAACTTTGTTAAAATGATAAGTTTCACTTAACTTTTTAAGTTGTTTTATTTCACTTTGCTTTTTACCTGTTGAGTACTTTCCGCCACTAACAACTTAGGAAAGCTTAGCGGCCGAAAGTACTCAACAGATAAAAGACAAAGGGAAATAAAACATCCTAAAAAAGATAAGTAAAACTTAGACTTTATTGGTTATCATGTTTCACAATATTCTCGCCAAATTCATTAATCATGTTGTAGAAGAGATTTTGGGTCCTCAGATAGTCTAAAAACACGTTTTAGGGCTTTCAATTAAAAAAAAAAAATATAAACTTTTATAGAAACTTTTTAATTTGATAAATATTGTTTATTGAAATGTTATTTCCTTATTGAATTAAATTACGACCATTTTTTATCGTACTATTACAATATTTATATATTATTTTACTATACAATCATTCCTCCGAATACGATTGACTGCTTAGTGAAAGGAAAATGTGTTATCGATATTTTGAAATATCGTTTATATTTTGAAATATCGTCTATATTTTGAAATATCGTCGATATTTTGAAATATCGATATTTTTGTGCTGAAATATTATTGATATCGATATTAATAGCCGATATTATCATCGATACTCATATCGATATTTTGCTTTCGATATCCCATCCCTAATTCGTGCCCCCCCCAAAATTTAGAAGCACGCTACGCCTATGATTGGAATTGGCATATATTTTAACACAAACAAACAAGGCAGGGCCGGAGAGCAACATACACGCATGGTCTGAACCCTCAGAGTCGACTCAGACGAGGATGTCGAAATGACAATGAACATGATCAATATAAGTAGAAACTAAAAAATCGTAGAAACGAAAATTTCGGATGTATCCCTTACATTTGACGCTTCCACCCAAAAGAATTTGCACCGAGGAATAAATTTGAAGTATTTCAGAGTTTAATAATTCCTCTCCGCTCTACCTCCTCACCAAACCAAGAGCGTTTTACCCATGGGGAGTAACCCCCCCCCCCCCAGAAATATCTTACCTTTTTGTTGTATTATGTAGGATTCAAAACGACTTTTTGTTGTGATCCCCCCCCCCCCCTGCGATCGATATGGATTAGCTTTTTATTACCTTATATGACTTCTACAAATAATAGCTGTGGACTCAATCTTTATATGATCAAAATCAAAGAGCCCATTTTCCCCCAAACCTCCATAGAATGAATTAATTATGAAGTATTAGAAAAAGTTGCTGAGGAATCTGCTTAGTGCAATAACAGATGTGACTAAACAAGACCAAAAACAAAATAAGAGAATCTCCATATCCCTACGGCAGAACAGAACACAGTAGTGTTACTATGCTGACCAGATATGGACAAATTAGAATAAAAAGTGTCCCCTCCACTATCACGTAAAAAATAGAAGAAGAAAAAGAGAAAATTAAATCTTCCCCTAATGATATCTCTGGTGCGAAGTATATATATCTGGGCTTAAGGTTATAATGTAATTAACAATTACTTTCTAAAAATTTTCTTTCCAGAATATGGGTTACTGTGTTATAAAAGAGCTGAGCAAGATTTTTTTTTAAATCCCAAAATTCGTTGCTCTTCCACCGTGTAAATTTGGCCCCCCTTTGAAGAGAGTCAATTTACGTCACCTTAGTCTGAAAAAGTCTGTGCTAAGAATGAAATAATAATACAAAATCAAGTTTGATGATCCTTCACGTTATGCCTGGGCTAATTAGGTGCATTCCTTTATTCACTGAATATCTAATGGTAATTAAAAAAAGAAAAAATTAAATAAGGGAATTGATGTCTCCACATAGTGGCGCCATCTATGGAATTATAGAAGCACTTTTAGATACTATGAATCGAATTCTTTATAAAATGAAACTAAAAATTAATTTTCAACATTTAGCAACTGTTGGGCTGATATTGCCGATTTTATTATTTTAAAATACGTTTATTTTCTTAAAAATAAATGATCATACAGCATTTAAAGATATTCAATATGCTTTACAGCATTGCTCTATGGAATTGAAATATAAGTAATTAAAAAAAAAAAACCCTCCCAGTTTGTTACGCAGTTTGTTACGCAACACAGCGAAAACTGCTCACGACAGCATAACATTTCTAAGAATGTGTTCCTAGATGAATATACACAGAATAAAAAAGTTTTATAGACATACTGGCAACGGGCTGCTGTGTAATAGCCATTTTTTAATAATATTTCACAGCACATTCATCATTATGATTGGACAAAAGAAGACGAATTCGTTTCTACAGTCACTGATGTATCTTGGTGTTTAAAAGAGGAATATCTCGTTTGAGATTTTATAGTTAATATTAGAAAATAGGAGCTATCTAGACGATGAGCTCTAATCCTTGGGAATGAAACTTTCGATTGATGTTTAGTCAGTTTTAAGTCATTGAAAACATGCTCTTACAATCAGAGAAAAGTTCTTAAAAACAACTAGTACTAATTAATTCTAATTTTTGAATTATCATCAACCCGATGTGGGCTGAAATACACTCTGTCACAAAAAAATATATGCACCCAGAAGAAATCGAGCTATTTTCACGAACCTTGGCAGGAATGTAGTCTAGTAAGAGATATGCAAAAGATTAAAATTTCGACGCCAATGAGACAAGGGTAAGCGCGCTATGCGCATATGAGATGCGCAGCTGGGAGAGTTTAAAAGCATGATTGTTAGTGCCATAGGGTTATTCAAACAAATCTGTCGACTTGGATGGACGGTATTGTGACTAGAGATGCCTCTGAGACGTAACCGGTGATAGTAGGAGAAATTGTCGGAGTTTGAGAGGGGGCGTATAGTAGACCTCAGAGAAGCAGGTTGGTCTAACAGGCGTATCGGCCGCCACCTCGGTTGGAGCGATATGGTAGTTGCTCCGTGTTTGCAACAATGGATCACGGAAAGGATAGTCTACCGTCGCGGAGAGTCAGAGCGTCCCAGGAACACAAATGCGCGCGAGGATCGCGCAATCATAAGAGCGGCCACGTCCGCACCAACAACGTCGCTAGAATCGGTTCGACGCCATTTATCCCCTTCCAGACATCCGGTGGTATCAAGGGAAACCATTTGGAGACGACTGGCAGACGCAGGTATAAGGAGCATTAAGACGCATAAAGGTCCATTAAGACGCATACCACTGACCCCACATCATAGGCAGTGTCGAATGGATTTTTGCCGACCTCGGGCAAGCTGGAGTGTGACCGACTAGAGGCGTGTGATCTTCAAAAATAAATCCCGATTCAGTCTCAATGCTGATGACCAGCGCATACGCGTGTAGAGGCGGCCAGGCCACCGGTCCAATCCGGCATTTTTTGTCGAGAGGCATACGGCGATTACGCAAGGTGTGACAAAGTGGGGAGCGATTTGTTCAGACACACGATCACCTCTAGTCGTCCTTCAACGCACTTTGACGGCACGCAGTTACGTGGACAAGATTTTAACGCCAGTTTGTACTGCCTATGCTATCAAGTCGCCCAGGTGTCATTTACCACCAAGACAACGCTCGTCCACATACTGCGCAACTCTCCCAACAATGTCTTCAAGGATATGACGTACTCCCAAGGCCTGCCAGGTCACGGGAGACCTCTTGCCTATAGAGCACGTCTGGGATGTGCTTGGAAGGCAACTGCAGCCGTCCCGGAATACTGGTGAATTAACTGCCCAGTTGCAAAGATTATGGAATGATCTTCCGCAGGAGGTCATAGGTGACCTCATTGATTCGATGCCACGCCGCGATTCGGCTTGTATAGCTGCCAGAGGTGGATTTACTACTTACTGACTTGTAACCTTTTTCATGCCATATCTTCTTAATAAAACGGTCTGTTCTTCTGAATTTGTAATCATTTGCTTGTCTCCTCATACACTACATACATGTTAAGTTTCGTGATAGTAGCTCGTTTCCTTCTGGGTGCATATATTTTTTTTGTGACAGAGTGTATTTGAAAAAATTGTTTCTAAATAAACCATTTCGGTGCATTATTGGTATCGACCATAACTCTTCATAGCCCGAGAATGAAGTCCCAACGGGTCATGCTTGATCAAATATTGAGGGAAATCAAATGCAGAGCTTTTCCAGAGAATTATCAGAATCCATTTATCAATTGTAAAAGTGAACATACTCTGAATGTAAGAAAAAGAAACGATGATCTTAAGGCATAAAAGGGATAATCATAAAGCGGCATAACTTTTACACTTATTGGATCAAGCTGTAAAACATGAAGACGCTTATATTGGAGAATAAATTTTTTTAACGTGTAAAGAGGAAAAAAAAAGTAAACCAATATATTGCTTACAAAATGTATAAATCAGAGATTGCGTAAGGATTTCCTCCAAACACGAGATTTTCGATGAAAGAGCTAAATTGCGTGAGGACAGCAAATTATATCTGTCCTGTAACTTTTTGCATGATCCGGGTCGTTTAATTCTGATGCCTTATGTTGTCTTGCATGACTGATGAATGCATGTATCTTAAAAAATATTATATCGCAATTGCTCGTGAGTCAATAAAATGAGGGGTTATTAAATGTTTCTTGGTTACAACAGACTATACAGAATTTTCTGTCTGTAAATTTCGCTTAAATTTTATTGCGATTTTTACCTTAGTATCAATAAATGGTCAATACTCAATCACAGTGTATTCCTTCAATATTATTTTATTATTTTTATTTATTTTTTTATTTATTTATCTACATATATAAAACAGTTCCGTAACTGACTGACAGATAGCGCATAGACCCAAACCACTGAACCTAAAGGGCTGAAATTTTGCATGGCTATTTATCTTATAGTGTAGGGGTGCCCTAAGAAAGATTTTTGAAAAATTCTTCTGAGATTTTTTTAAATAAAATTTTTAAGCTGTTTTTGTAACATTTTTTAAAGTTTGCATTTAAAATAATAATTTGAGGGTTATAAAATTTATATCACGAGAAAGATCTTAAAACTTCCTTTAAGATGAAATCTTTTTCGAATATTTACCTCCATTTTCTGATTTTTGGTGAATTTTTAAAGATTATTTTTTAGAATTTAATTTATTAAATGATGATCACGTGGTTTATTTTCTTTTTGTGATACTTTAATTTTGCGTCACATGCATAACAACGAAATAAATTGACAAAAAATATTAAAATACGGTAAAATATAAATTTTAACCACTAGACTAATTGAGATGGAAGATTTTTAAGAATTTAATTCAAATTAGTATGTTTTATGGATATTAAATACACAAATTAATTGCATACATTGACCGTTGTATTTATTATATATATATATATATATATATATATATATATATATTGATTGATTGTTTTTTGGCATTAATTGCATACATTGACCATTGTATTTAATTTGAATGTACTCCGTAGCGAAGCACGGGTATTCTGCTAGCTTTCACTTAAGAAGCAAACTGTTCTGTAAGGTATCAACAATCAGAGTTTCAGAAAAGTTTATAATTCAACAGATTTAGCTAATTCAGTATCGGTTTGAGACTTCATTAAATATACCAATCTGTGTTGTAAACATGAAAGTTCCCCCCCAAAAATACAGATAATTACAAGATAAAAAGAACTTTTTATATACCATGTTTTTAAATTTTCTGTTAAATCATATAAACCTGACAAATCTATGTATTAATAAATACTTTTTAAAAAACTTTTTGATGAATTATCCCATCAACTTGAAGGAAAATGAAGTTAATTGGAAGTTAACTTGTGTTTAACTTTTCGTTCCCGGTCGATAGATGGCTGCACCAGTCTACAAAACAAAATTAACTGAAAATGAATTCAATGCTGCTTAAAGATGGCTAAAAGTATTAAAATAATGCATTGTCATTGTGTTCTGTGCTATTCTAAAAGTTTCAAATGACTAGCTAGTCGGGAAGTTAGTTAAAAATTGATTGCAAGATTTGTACTGGACAACACACACACACACACACAAACAAACAAGAAAGCGAGTTAATAAAAACGTAGTAGAAATATATTTAAAAACAGTAACTTGTCAAGACATTGGCATTTAATAGAGAAACAAATATTTTGTATAAAATTCACCTTTCGTTTTTATAATTAATTATTTTAATATATCTTGAATCAAGCCATAAGATGTCTGCGTTATTTGTAACATAATTTTGTTTAATTTTGTTGAGTAGTACTGAATGCACTTTAATAGAGCGCATTTAATGATTTAATTATGCAAAGCATTTTTAGAGTTGAAAAGTAGAAATTTGCTCTATATTTCAAAGGGTGTGACTAAATAAGACTTTTCTTTGTAGGCTTGTGCGAAATAGAGAGAGGGACGGCAAATCAACTCCGTCCGGCCCTGAGGTTAAGCAATTTATAATTATTAAAACATCAAAAGTAATTCATATTCTTCATTCTTTACTCTTGAGTGGTTGACAAATGTGCTCCTTAGTTTACTGGAGTAGAGTGGAATTTATAATTAATCATAAGTGTATAATCTACACTGCTGGCCACTGTAAATGCAACACCCTGAAGGAAACATGCAAATAACATGAAATTTACAACATGCATTAGCGGAGGTGAGATATGCAAATGATTAGAATTTCAGCGCAGACGCACATCACGCGCGCCTGTGGCGCCACTTCAAAGCGCTATTTAAGGCTTGGAGATTTCGACGATTTCAAGTTCGGCAATTGTGTTTTTCTTGTGGTTTTAAAAACAAAAAAACGATCAATTATGCCTCGTCGAAAACAGCGATCATCTTTTACTCAAGTATCCGAGTTCGACAGAGGAAGGATAGTGGCCTACCGAGATTGTGGATTATCTTTCAGGGAAATCGGTAGTCGTGTTGGACGAAACCAAACAACTGTAATGCGGATATGAGATTGTTGGATGCAGGAGGGTACGACAGACCGGCGTGTTCGATCGCATCCTCCTCAGCGCACCACTTCACGTGATGACAGGCAAATTGTGCGCATGGCAATGACGGATCGCTCAGTCACATCACGAACCATAGCACAGCACATGCAGTCTGTAACGCATCATCCAGTGTCTGCGCGTACCATTCGACGCCGTTTACAGCAGAGTGGTCTGTCCGCAAGACGTCCATTGCTTTGTCTACCCTTGACGCAGAACCACAGACGTCTCCGCCGCTAATGGTGCGATGACAGAAGGATGTGGACGGCAGAATGGAATGAAATTGTCTTTACCGACGAGTCACGCTTCTGTCTGCAACACCACGATGGTCGCATTTGAGTCTGGAGACACCGTGAAGAGAGGATGCTGAACAGTTGCGTTATGCACCGCCACACTGGTCTTGCACCGGGTATTATGGTATGGGGCGGTATTGGATATCACTCTCGCACACCTCTAGTACGCATTGCCGGCACTTTAAACAGCCAGCGCTACATCTCCCAGGTGTTGGAGCCAGTTGTCCTTCCTTAACTTCAGGGCTTGCCCACAGCCATATTTCAACAGGATAATTCGCGACCACACGTGGCACGCATTGTCCAATCGCCAGATTGAATTGCTTCCCTGGCCGCCTCGCTCTCCGGATCTTTCGCCGATAGAAAACATGTGGTTCATGGTTGCTCTACGATTGACCCAGATTCCATCCCCAGCTGCCACAGCAGATCAACTTTGGCAACGTGTGGAAGCTGCTTGGTCTGCTGTACCCCAAGAACTCATCCAAAGTCTCTTTGAATAAATGCCGAGGAGTGTGGCAGCGGTGATCTCCAACAATGGCGGCTACTCTGGCTACTGATTTTGGCAGGAACCACACTTCACAGAAGTCTATAAATTTAATCATTTGATACTTGGTCAACATGTTATCTACAAAATAAATTTTGTTGTGATATCTCTTGTCTTTCTTGGTGTTGCAATTTGGGTGGCCAGCAGTGTATATACATAAAACAGTTCCGTAACTGACTGACAGATAACGCACAGACCAAACCACTGGAAAATTTTGCATGGCGATTCTTCTTATAATGTAGGGGTGCACTAAAATGATTTTTGAAAAATTCTTCTTAAATTTTTTAAAAATTAAATTTTTAAGCTGTTTTTGTAACATTCTTTAAAGTTTGCATTTAAAATAATAATCTGAGGGTTATAAAATTTATATCACGAGAAAGATCATAAAAATTCCTTTAAAATGAAATCTTTTTCAAATCTTTACCTCCATTTTCTGATTTTTGATGAATTTTTAAAGATTAATTTTTAGAATTTAATTTATTAAATGCTGATTACGTGGTTTCTTTTCTTTTTGTGATACTTTAAATTAATTTTGTATCACGTGCATAACAACGAAATAAATTAACAAAAAAAATATTTTTTTCCTTCTTTCTAATGCGGCAGACGATTGGACATTATCAGGGCCCGATTATGAATGCTGGGGGCCCTTGGGCAGATGCTTTTTTTTGGGGGGGGGGGCATCCTTACAAACATTTATAAAAATAAAAACTATCCATGTACTATATATACTGTTAGATGTACTAGCGTGTACACCAAGCGTGTAAGGAAAAGTTGTTAAAAATCAGGATTGAAAAAATCGTTTGATTTAAATTTTTTTTTGAAATAACGATTTAAACTAAACAACCCTGCATGGGAGTCGTGTATTTGCTATTACAGTGTATGGATGATAAGACGAAGCATTCATAAACATGTTTCACATCAAATTGAAAATGCATTCCACCTTCTGCTGTACGTCTGATACAACATGATAGTTTAACATTTTTCCTAAAGCAGAAAGCAAAATTAAAAACTTTCACGTATCTGGCACCCTATCTATTTTAGTGTTGAGAAACATCGTTAAAGAGATTTTGCACGTTAAAGAGGACAGTTTTGGGGCCCCCTAGCCTCAGGGGGCCCTGGACGAAGTTCCGATTTGCCCATGCGATAAAAAGGCCCTGGACATTATCTAAAAATATATTAAAATACAGTAAAAGAAATGTTCTTCAAACTGCACTATATTAACGGTACTATATTCTTTAGTATGTTCTACATTGACAGTTGTATTTATTATAAATATATATTTTTTTGTTTTTTTTTTGGCATTAATTGCATACATTGACCTTTGTATTTAATTCGAATGTACTCCGTAGCGAAGCACGGGTATTCAGATAGTTATTCACAAGTGTTCTATGGAATTAACTCCTACGTAACTGTCTCTTGGACTCCAATACCTTCTGAAAATTTGATTTAGAATTGGATAATTGAGTCGGGTTATCTGGTGTAGTGGCTACTCTCTTGCGATATTTAATTTTTGGGCCTACTAATTAAAAATGACTTATTCACACAAGTATGTACACAAACGGTAGCGAAACTTGAATGACCCATTTTAATAATTCCGCATATTCCTCGAAGGTATCAAATAAGAAAATTGAAATAGGTACTCAACTATCATCTGGCACTTTATTAAGTACTAGCGGCCTGTCCCGACTTCGTCCGGGTTGAACAAAATATTATACGAATAAATTTCCAGTTGATAGCCAATAAATTGTATATCTTTTTTTACCTTAAATGTCCAATAAAAAGCGTAGTTCCAAATGTAGTTTTCTTGAATAAACCATTTAACGTTGCCAGTTTCAAAAATCCTTTTTGTATTTATCAATACCTCCTCTACTTGAATCTTAAAAATATTAAACATTTTCCTTACGGGTTGGGATAGCATATATCCGAAGCACATATTCTCGAAAAATACGGTGTGATGTCGGCAGAGATATAGTCTCGAATTCTACTTCGTTGTGACTTTCCTAACGTCTTTGCCCCCAAAGAACACTTGGGTGACATTCTGGGAACGGAGGGTCAATCTTGCCGAAAAGGACTGAATAATAATCTTTTGTCGTTCTAGCTAGAGGCTATTTCTTTTCAGGCGAGAGACATCAGTAGGGCGGTTCACCCGCGGTTCATCCATTTTCAGCCTTTTGAGAGATGAAAGAGGCACGGAGTGCCGATAAACAACTATTGAAATTCTTCTTCAATAGTAAGAAAGCAATAAGAAAGCAATTAACCACTCTTTCCCCTGACCCCCCACGCGGAATGTCCCCCATATAAAATGGGGATAGGAAGTAGATAACATTTTCCCGTTGTAAAGAGCGATTTCGAAAAACGGACCCCATAAGCTAAAGGGTGTTGCTATGGTTACTTGACTGCGGTTGACAAAGTAAAAGATGTAAGGTACATTTTAATGTACAAAAGTTGTACATTACCCTCCACATACAAAATCTGCTATCTCTCTTTGTATATTATTATAGAAGTATAGATACACATTGGTATCCCAAAATTAGAATAATAGATGAAATAAAAATACAAAAATAAAAAAGGATTTTAAGTAAAGAATTTTTTTAAAATTATTTTAAGCACCTAAAATAATATTCAAATTAATAGTACGTGATTTATTAATTAAAGTTAATTTTTTAAAAGAAAGAGGTGTGCTTGAGACCGTAGTTTTATTCAAAAATAAAAAAGGATTTTAAGTAAAGAATGTATTTTTAATTATTTTAAGCACCTAAAATAGTATTCAAATTAATATTACGTTAGTTATTAATTAAAGTGAATTTTTTAAAAGAGAGAGGTTAAGAGATGAAATAAAAATACAAAAATAAAAAAAGGATTTTAAGTAAAAAATGTTTTTTAAATAATATTAAATTTTTTTCAAATAATATTCCTAAAATAATATTAAAATTAATATTACGTTAGTAAATAATTAAAGTTAAATTTTTAAAAGAAAAAGGGCGTGCCGGAGAACGCCTAGGTTCTAACCACTATCGTAAAAACAGAAGCCCACCGCGATAGCACCACGCTAAGGATCGTTGAAGACTTCGGCACAAAAAGTGGTAGAGGACAGTAGCGGTAAGAATGGAGATTGTTAGGATTAAGCCCCTAACTTTATTTCTACTGATCAGATATACATAATATATAGCCTATGTCCATCTGGAATAATGTACCTTTCAAACAGTGAAAGAATTTTTCAAATAGGTGCAGTGGTTCCGGAGATTACCCTCCACGTACAAAATCGCTCTCTCTTTATATAAAAGTATAGATAGATAGATTATAGAAGTATAGATACACATTGGTATCTCAAAATTAGAGTAAGAGATAAAATAAAAATACAAAAATAAAAAAATGATTTTAAGTAAAGAATGTTTTTTTAATTATTTTAAGCACCTAAAATAATATTCAAATTAATGTTACATTACTTAATAATTGTGTGCACTCCGCCATCTTGGATTTTTTTGCGCCAACTTGGCGATTTTACCGTGTTTTGAGGAGTGGAAAAATTCTCGCCAATGTGTTTTAAGCGGTGTTTTCAAAACGCTGGACTTTGAATTTTTTAGCTTTTTTAATAAAAACCACCTGTTTAAATTATGAAACTTATAAAAATTTTTGAAAAATCATTTAAACGTTGGACTTAGATTTATTTTTGGATTTTTAATAAAAACCAGTTTTTTAAATTATGAAACTTGGAAATTTTTTTGAAAAAATCATTTTCAAATATTGGAAATTTTGGGTTTTTCTTTTAGCTTTTTTAATACAAACAACCTTTTTAAATTATGAAACTTAGAAATATTTTTGAAAAACCATTTAATCGTTGGACTGAGATTTTTTTTTGTCATTTTTAATTAAAAACTACCTTTTCAAATTATGATCCATATGAAAAATTTGGTCAAATGAATTTTACTTACAGATAAAATTTCAATGCCATGTATTTAGTTTGCCCTAACTCTTTGACTAATAGCAATGAATCACCAAAATATTATGCCAATATATTGTTAATTAGAAAAAAAATACAGCATTTTCGTACCACCTAAATAACTTGCAATTTAAAAATTATCTCAAATTCAGCTTTGAAAAATGTAAAATAATTATGAACCCATAAATTTATGGTGAGTAACCAGATACTCTTTTTTTTTTTTGGGGGGGGGGGTTAGGGCATTGTGGTAATGAAATTTTACTTCAGATTTGACCTTAACCAAATATTTGGTGCATACAATAAAATCGGGACAATGATTATTTGACCATTTATCCTGCTGTGTTGGAAAAAAGAAAAAAAAAAACTTTTCCTAAACCAATAACTTAACCTTAACTAACTTCTTAACTTAGGTTCCTGGGGAGAGAGAAGTTGAACTTCAGTTATTTAAATTTATTTGTCATCCACTACAACTTGGAATTATAAAATATTTTAAAATATATTGTATTTAAAATGTATACTGTATTTTACATTATACGAAAAAATGATGGCAGATAATTTTTACTTCAAATAAATGAAATGGTGTATCATTATAGTATACTAATTGACAATCGATAAACAAAATTAAAAGCAACTTAAATTTAATAAGTTAACGAAAAACTGATAATGGATTCAAAAATTTTCAACAAAAAGACTCTTAGTTTTAAAAATAATTTACTCTTTTGAGTATAGTCAATTTGACTCAGATTTCCAGTTCAAGGCCGAGATCTGACCTAAAATTATTATACTGTAATTAAAAGATCACATCAGAAATAACTGTTTGATCTTAAAATTAGAGAATTTGACATTGGGTTATTTTTACCAGAACGCAATAATTATCGCCATGCGAAATGCGCCAAACCCTGGCGGAAAAATCCAAGATGGCGGCCGTGCACACAAATCTAGAGTATCCCCCTCTAAGTTTATTTCTACTGATCAGATATACATAATATATAGCCTATGTCCATCTGGAATAATGTATCTGTCAAATTGTGAAAGAATTTTTCAAATAGGTGCAGTGGTTCCGGAGATTACCCTCCACGTACAAAATCCGCTCTCTCTTTATATATTAGTATAGATCTGAATTTATTCCAGTTGAATTTTCCCAGTCCCCTAGTTGTTGTTGGTTGGTTTTTAACTTTGAATGTTATTCCCAAGGGATTGTATTCTTCAGATTTGGAAAATATCCTGTTAACGCCTATAATACGCTTCAGATATGATTATAAATGTCGTTATTAATTTCAGCCTCTAAAATCCGGTTAAGATTCGCGTAGGAAGCTGCTAAAATTTAGAAAACCAAAAAAGCATTTTGTTCCTCAGCTATATCTTAAATTTCTCTTAAGAGACAGCTTAGATCACTGCGCGCAGGAATTTTTTATACTTTCACAAACACTGTGCCAGATACATCTTATTGGAAATCCAATAGCAATTTAATACACCTCCACACTTTTCTCTTAAACCTACACATTTCTTTTCAAACTGAATCAATAAATAAAAACTAATATAAAGACTGGGTAAGCATACTGAGCGCCGCGTGGGCCATCGGTGAGCCGGGTGTATTTTTTGCTCGGACCGCTTTAACAGTTTTGAATGAGAACAAACATTACCATGAAAGGCTTCATGTAATTTAATTTTTACATAATTAAAATGTTTCGTCCAGAGTTCTTTCTTACGAATTATTATATTTTTGTAATTTCAGTAATATTTTAAGTGATATTTTTCAAAAGGTATTTTATGAGTGCAAAAATAAAGACGCTTGTCAAAGAAGTAAGTAGCTCGAAATAAGACTCCCATATTCTTATCTATAAGAGATACAAATACTGTGGTCATAAGCATAGGCGTAGCGTCGGGGGGGGGGGGGGGGGGGGGCACGTGCCCCCCCCCCCCCCCAATTTAACTTGAAATAAATTAAAATCTTAATAGAAGTTCAATTAAATCAGAAAATTGTAGGAAACTTTTAAGAAAATTTGTTTTTTTCCGCCTTTTAAAACTGTGAAACTGAACATTCTGATTATGTCTGTAGCCTTAACATAGTTTTTTAACAATGATATGATCCATAACAAAAATTCGATGCTATATTTTTTTTCTCATTTTATTTATATTATATTTATTTTTCTCCATTGTATAACTTTTGAATACTACTCAAACATAAATTTGATTGATATTCAATTTCAAAAAATCATAATATTTCACATGTTAAGGACCGTCCGGTAGTCAATGCGCTGAGGAGAGCCCTAACTGAATTCGATTCATGCCCCCCCCCCCCCCTCAAAAAATGTTAGAAGAACGCTACGCCTATGGTCATAAGGGAACATTCCTTTCCGTAAAGGATTTTTAATACCAGAAAATTAATTACAAAGGAGAAATCACACCGTCAATAGCCAGACTTTAAACAAACAATTTCAAAGAAATGACAATCAACTAAAGAAAGCTCTAGAAACTCCTTTGATACGCATGTTTCTCCAGACCACCTGTTTGAGTGTCTATCTATCCTAGTGGCAGCCCAGCACTATAAAGGCTTGATACAGGTTGTGACGACCTCCCAATCGAGACTAGGGTTTTTGACCCGGGTTTCCCCGAACCCGAAAACCCGGGTTTTTCAAAGATTTTAGAAACCCGAAACCCGGGGAATTTTTAATGTAAACCCGGGGAATTAGTTATTTATCTAATACAATAGAATACCAATTATACTCCTTAATTTAGAACCAAGACCGAATTTAACAAGTCGGACTCGGTACGGCTCTCAAACAAATGAATAAAAAAGCAATGACACGGAGTGAGATGGAGATATATTGGTGGCGGCGTTCGCCATAGCTCTATTTCACTCAAGTTTATGAGTTGGGGATTCCCAGCAGCACATGCGTTATGCCGTGTGAATTGCGCAATACTTCAGCTACACGACCATGCCTGCTTTCTGTGGTTTGTGTTTGTTTAGTCTAGTTATATATCTCGCTGTGTTGTGTTCTCGCTGCTTTCTATTGCGGAGTTAAACAATATTCTGTGGACCCACCCATATAGAAAGAGCTTTGCGTGCAATAGAAGGAAGTTTTTTGTAACGTCCTAGAGTGGCGCACTCGACTTGGATCTCTCACCTAATAACGAGCTACCATACTAACATGCCGATCTTACTCTTTCTGAAAAAGTATTAGCATTTACAGTGAATAAGCTAAGAAATCTAAACATTCCTATCGCGAATGCTCTACTTCAAAAATTTGAAATTCGATTCAAAGAGCGTCGAAAACCAGAGCTGGCTCATCACATTAAATTTTTGAAAAATCACGATTTCGGCAATGAATCATATGATGAGTTTGGTAGTAAAATTTTTAAAAACAAAATATTTGATCTGGCAACAACCCCAATAAAACGACTGTTCAACGTAAATGATAATGGTTCAGAGTCTGAAACAGAAGTAACAGTTGAGGTGAGAGTTAAAGATGGAATTGAAGGTGAGTAATGGTGAGTAATGGTGCGTAATGCTACGAGTAATGGTGCTTGTACTAAACAGATGGCCCTATCTGATGAGCTTAGTATGTTTCTGCAGGAGAATGATAATAAGGAAAATCATAAAAAATCAAAATCTGGTGCATATATCATAAGAAAAGAAACTGAGTTGTTTCGGGCAACAAAAAAACGGACCTGAAATGCTAGATAAACTTTACAGGTCTTTAACAACAATTCGACCAACTTCGGTGGAAGCAGAACGAGCATTTTCTGCAATGGGTCTCCTTGCTAATAAACTCAGAAGCCGACTCAATGATGATACGTCGAGTGCAATGATGGTTTTAAGGCAGTTGTATAAAAAATGAGGTATTTGTACCACTTTTATTTACGTTATACATATATGTATATGTTAATTAACATTAAATTTATTTACTGTTATTTTTTATATTTGAAATTCTGAAATAAATTAAATGCCTCTAATAAACTATTTATTATTTTAGTTCTTTGCTATTGACCTCCTGGAACCAACTAAGTAAACCCGGGAAAACCCGGGTTTTAAATAAAAAAACCCGGTCAAACCCGAAACCCGGGTTTTAAAAAAATTGCTCAAAATCGAAAACCCTAATCGAGACCCGGATTGCGGCTTAATCGAGCGCAATGAGAGCGAACTGAAGAGAAGTAGAAAAAAAAGATCGAACGAACGGGGAGAAAAAGAAGGGTTGTTCATGCTGAGCTACGCCTATGTTTTTGAGGTGATATCCCTCGTCTTTTTTCGATTCAGTTGAGTAGCTGCGTTATTATGCTACAGTTATAATGTGATGTGTTGTTCCTCGTCTCACCAATAAAGTTTTGTTTTCTTCTTTTTAACTAGCTGCGTTATTTACGGTACAGCTAAAAATGGTGGCAGCGGTGGGATGAGATCCTTCCACGTGAGGGGTGAGTACCAAAAGTGATTTTGTTATTAAGGGAAATGATGAAATTTATGATATATAATTTTATGTATGATATATAATTTTTTTTTTGGTTTCGTGGCATGCCATGTGCTGATGTAATTGTAAGCAACATTTATGAAGTGTGAAACTCCTGTTAGGAGATAAATTGTCTTTACTTTCGGTTTAGAACACTCTGTGCTTGTAATTGTTCGAGTTGAAACTCCTGCTAGGAGATAAATTGTACTTACTTTCGGTTTCAGCATATTATGCTAAAATTTATATTGTGTCAAAAAAAAAAAAGATTTACACAAGTGTTATTTTAAGTAATTTTGAGTGCAACCTTGAAATATTTTACCATGGCTTTTCTTTTCAAAGCAAGAAAAAGTGATCTTCAAACTTTGGCTATTGAGATGGGGGAAAATATAAGTGAAAAATTACTGATAACAGACCTGATAACAATAATAAAAAAATCTAGGCACTATGAAGAGGAGTATGTGAAAAATCTTTTAGAAGGTATAAAGGAAAATCGGTTAGAAGAGAGTAAAAACCAGTTTGAGCTTGGAAGGTTAAAAATTGAAGATGAAGAAAAGAAGCACCAATTCGAACTGGAGAAAGAAGGAAAGAAGCGCCAATTCGAACTGGAGAAATATGAAAAGGAGCACCAATTCGAACTAGAAGAAGCTCCAATTCGAAATGGAGAAATTAAGAATTGAAACTATGCAGGTTTCCGTTACTGGGACTTCTCATCAGGAGGAAATTACGAATTCGCTAGCTAATTTTATACTTTAGAAAATTCTTCAAAAATTCGACCCAAAAGAGAAAGATATTAGTCTATATTTGAGTATTTTCGAACGCCAGGCAAAAAGGGGAGATGTTAGAAAACATGATTGGGTGACACAGTTGCTACCCCTTCTTCCGCCGGATATCATCCAGCTTATAGCGAGTTAGTCAGAGGAAAAGACGGACAGTTACGATTACGCAAATAGTTGCTCATAAAGAGTTTTAAACTTAGCCCCGAGGAATTTCGTGTTAAGTTTGTGCAACATCAAAAGAAGTCTGATAGTTCATGGAGAGATTTTACTTTTGAATTAAGAAGCTATCTTGAAGAATGGATACAAGGGTTGGAAATTAATACTTTTGAATTGCTGAAGGATCTGATGATTACAGACCAGATAAAAATACGTGTATCCAAATATGTTCGGGAACATTTTCTTGACAACTGGACTAAAATAACTTCAGCTACAAAACTGTCTGATATGTTGGACGAATATGACAGTGTACGGGGTCGGGGGAGTAGGAAATCCGAAAGTTATCCAACCTATTATAAAAGGAAGACTAGCAATAATTTCGAAAAGGGAAACCGAAAATATCAGAAATTTCAGGCTAAATCTGGACAAAATGAAGGGGATCAGGGAAAGCAAGACGTGTGGAAAGGTCAGAGATATGAATATTTTGATCAACGAAAACCCTGTGTTATGAATGTGGGTCGGTGGACCATTTGCAACCGACTTGTCCTAAATTAAAGGCTCAGAAAACTTCAGAACAAGTGAACCAAATTTGTGAGGAACAAGAGGAGGAGAATTTGCTAAGTCATTTTACAACATTAGCGGAAGTAAATGGGTTTACCATGCCTGTTCTTCGAGATTCAGGTGCCACGATAGACGTCATATGTAGGAAATATGTCTTTCCCGAGATGTACACAGGCGAAACTATTTGGGTACAGCAGCCTTTGGACGAAGGTCCGACAGGTCTATCGTTGGCAAAAGTTAGAATCTCTGGACAATTTGGGAGCATTGATACCAAAGCCGCAGTTGTGCGTTGTGAATTAGATAAGGGGCGCTATATTTTAGGAAATCGAACTGCAGCCAGATTACCGAATTCAAAGATGGGAAAGGTTTCGATTTCTCATCTTAGCGCAGTGCAGACTCGCGCCCAAAAGGAAAGAGAAAATACAGAAACTGAATAGAGTTTAGGCCCTGAAAAAGAATCTAAGCCAAATAAGGGTGTTTAAAATGCAAGGAATTTGTAACGGAGGTCGAAGAGCCAAACGACACTTCTATAATCATCGATGACGAATTTTTGCCTCCAGTGGAAACTAATTCAAATGAGCTTTCTCTCTTGAAGACAGACCATGAGCAGTTTTCTAAGTCCCAAAATGATAGTGAAGAATTACAGTCTATTTTCAAGGTTGTTAATGAAGATTCAAAAGGCCAAAACAAAGGATCGAAGCTTATGATCGATTAAAGTCTACTATTCAAATGTTAGGAACACCACCCAGAAGAATATAAGGATTTGATTAAGATTACTGGAACTAAAGATGGTATTGACATTGCTGGGCATGAAATTGAGCTCATACCAGAGAAACAGGACAAATTGGCTTTGGAACGTCTTGATATTCCAAAAGTTTACCATCCCTTTATTTCCGGACCTTTCAATGAAGTTGTAAATAAGATTATAAATGAAACTGGTGCCAGAGTGGATATCCCTGCTCCATCAGTAAGCATAAGTGAGCTTACTACTGCTGGGGATAAAATACTAAAAATCTATGAGGAAAGGAAGAGAAATTGTTTAATAGTGTCAGTAGAAGTTTCTAAAAACCAGCACAAATATATAATTGGATCACGTTAGCAAACAATTCAAGAAATTTTAGCTGAAACTGGTGTATCTGTTGAGATGCCACTTCCTGACTCCCGATCTGATACAATAAAATTTAGGGCTAGAAAGCCAAGCTTGGGCCTGATCATACACTTTTGTATTCAAAGACAAACAGTGAGATTACCGAACATGTAGATGCTCCCCGTTGGCTTCACAAACACATTATTGGGAAAAGAGGAGCTAATATTAAACAGATCACTAATGATTTAACTAAAGTCCAGTGGATTTTGCTGATGGGCATGACAGCATTAATGTAGAAGGACCCCCTGATGAAGTTAAGGAAGCTTGCCGAAAATTAAAAGAAGTGACTAAAGAACTTAAAACACAAGTTGCCTATGCAGACATCCCGATAACGCCAGCTTTCCACCCTCATATAATTGGCAAACAATGCGCAAATATCAACCGTCCAAATGAGGAGACAAAATCTTTAATTAACATTCTGTCAGATGAAATGAGTAGAGCCTCTTTAAATTTGCAAGGCTATACCTATACCGGAAAAGGGTATTGTAAAAATGTAGTCCTGCATTTGTTATTATATATATATCCCATGATTATTTTACTTTATTCCTTTAATTTGTTTTCGTTTTGGATAATATATTAATGTGAAAATGTTATATTTTGATGAATATTGTGTAAAAAATCATGATTCTGTAATCGGATCAATGCTATGTAGTAGTAGAATTGGTAATGTTCTGAATTTAATCTGCAATCTTTATTCAGTTGAAGTTCTGTTAATTACATGTTACATTTAAGTTTTTTTTGGTTGTTGTTTTGTGTGTGGACCCCTAATAATTTTAATTACTTGGTACTTGCTTGTGTGCCCTTTAGAAAAGGAAAATTAACTTTTCGGTGATCATTTTATATTTGATGGTCCTGTATACCATCTGACTAACTTTTCCTTCGTGATACTCTAGAAAATTTTTCAAGGGGGGGGGGGGAGTTGGGACGACCTCCCGATCGAGACCCGGATTGCGGCTTTTAAATGAGCGAACTTAAGTGAAGTAGAAAAAAAGATCGAACGAACGGGGAGAAAAAGAAGGGTTGTTCGTGCTGAGCTACGCCTATGTTTTTGAGGTGATATCCCTCGTCTTTTTCCGATTCTGTTGAGTAGCTGCGTTATTATGCTACAGTTATAATGTGATGTGTTCCACACCAAATTTTGTGATGTGTTGTCCCTCGTCTCATCAATAAAGTTTTGTTTTCTTCTTGTTAACTAGCTGCGTTATTTACGGTACAAGGGTGTTTCCAAATTCATGGTACAAATTTTAAGGGTTGGTATAGGACACTGTAAGAGTCCTTTATTGTATAGGAATATATGGGCGCAAGTGACGCGTTGAAGCACAAACACAGTAAAGAGACATAAAAAATGGAGTGACTGTTTGGTTCCGTTGACGATTCAGAACAGGTGGTGGCTTGCCGCGCATAAACATTATGCATCTGCGGGAACATATCATTATCAATTCTGATGTCGTCCGTGATGGCAGACTTGACATATGCCGAAAAAGCAGACATGCATCTCATGTACGGCAGTGTAAATGGTAGCGGCTGAGCAGCGCTACGAATGTATCAGGAGCGCTTTGCCGGAGTACAGTATTTTTGAGCGGTTACACCACCAACTTTGCGAAAGAGGTTCTTTCCACGTCACCAGATGATAGATGCGACTCAAGTACAAGAGCTGTTGCACATCGCCTAGGTGTGAGTCAGCACACCGTATGGAGAGTATTAAACGAAGAACACTTACACCCCTTCCATTTTCAGAGTTTGTTTGGTTTGGTTTAGAGTGCTACGGTCATTTTTTTTCTACACGAGGGCTAATTAGACCGGGACCTACTGCTTAAAGCTGATTTCGAATAGCTACAAACGTCCATACCAAGAGGGGTGTCGACCCACTGTGTCTGAGGATTCGAACCCACAGACTGGTTCCGATAGCCAGCATCCTAGCCATTCGGCCATCGTCCGGCGCATTTTCAGAGTGCACGCTTTGAAACCGGTAGACTATCCTAAGCGCGTGGAATTCCACCAATGGGCCAATGGGCTTTTCAGCAGAGTGCATTAGAAGTGCCGGACATCCCAGCTCATTTACTATTCACAGATGAGACGATGCTAAAACGCGAAGGTGTATTCAATGCGCACAACTGGCATGTGTGGGCAACCGATAATACACACAGTACACGCCCACATAGTATCAAGAACGATTCTCTGTGAATGTGGGGGCGGGTATTGTGAACGATATCTTGATTGCCCCATATCTACTACCAACGCGACTCGATGGCAATTCTTATCGTATTTTTCTGGAAGAGGTTTTACCAGAACTGCTTTAAAATGTTCCGATCGCCATTTGTAACCGACTGTGGTTTCAGCATGATGGGCGCAAGCCCATTTCAGCACTGTTGTGCGCAATTACTTGGATGCCACTTTTGGGGCGCAATGGTTTGGGCATGCTGGACCGTCTAATGGCCACCCCGATCTCCCGATTTATCGAGCCTCGATTAATTCTTATGTTGACTTCTGAAGAGTGTCGTTTATGCGACTCCAGCTGACTCTGTTGAGGATCTCGTCGCACGAAAATCCGTTGCTGCTGCACGTGTGTGGGAAATACCTGGCATCTTTGAAACTGTACGCCAATCGCTCCATCGACGCTGCCAAGTATGTATTACTGTTAATGGACTTAATTTTGAACACTTGCTGTAAACATAGCACTTGTCAACGACGCTGTCAGTAAACAATTTTTCTTTCCTTTCATGCCACTTTCTCGTTTTTCTGCTTTAACGCATCACTTGCGCCCATACATTCCTACACAATAAATGATTGTTAGTGTCCTGTACCAATCCTTAAAGTTTGTACCATGAATTTGGAATCACCCGTATAAACAAAGTTGCCGATGTCGCCACACTTGCCATGTCATTTTGACAAAACAGTGTGTATTTCATGGACAACAAGATTATGGAGAAACATAGGTGGTCCAAGCAGATGAAAATAAACTCTCATTACATTGGCGCCGCACTCAACGTGTTGATGTAGAATACAAGACTATGATTATATATGAAATATAATATACGCTTTGAATAAATGGTAATTCATTGATTCCGATATTTTTTTTCTATTTTGTGTTGATAAAACTGAAAAATTTTGGCTTTAAATGATGAGAAAATGGAGAACTATGTTTGATGGGAGTATATCAGTTTTTGAAAGCATTTTCAAGAGACAAATGAACGGTCATTAAGGCCTAATTAGTCAATTTAGATTCCTTAGTACCCCATTAACCAGACAAGAAACCAGAAAAACTATAAGCAGAGAGCCTCAAAGGTCTATTATAAGTTTGTATGTTAAAATGATAAATACGAGGGTAGGCTGAAAAGTAATGCACACATGCTTGTAGAGCGCGAACAAAAAGAAATAGCGAGATCGGGCAAAAAGAACATTAAAGTACAATTCTTGAGCTTCAAAATCATATATTTATTTTTCAACATAGTCACCGTTAAGGCTAACACATTTCACCCAACGTGTAACAAGTTTTCTCATTACGTCACTGAAAAATTCTTCCGACTTTTCTCGAATCCCCGACTTGACAGCTGCCTTCACCACATCGTCCGAGGTGTAATGATTACCCTTTAGGTCTCTCTTGAGTAGAGGAAAAAAAATAAAAATTGCAAGGCGCAAGATCGGGGGAATAAGGAGGGTGTGGAATCGGTTCAAACTTCAGGTTTGGCAGAGCCTCTCCAGTCCGACGCTGTTCTCGCCTGTAAGACGGCGTGGTACCCATCGAGCACAGATTTTACGGTATCCCAATCGTTCTATAATGAAGCAGACACATTCCTTGAATACTCCATTATGATTTGCGATACGCTTTTGAGTGATTCGCCGGTCATTTTGAATCAAATCGTCGACGAGTTTGCAATATTCATCGTCTGTGGCAGTGATCGGACGTTCGTTGCGTGTTTCATCAACAATTATGGCTTTTCCAGGCTCGAAACCAGGAAATTTTACTACCCATCGATTTACAGTACCCCTATCAACAGCATCGTCACCTTATACAGCCTTTAAACGACGATGAATCTCAGTAGGAATCACTTTTTCAGCTGTTAAAAATTATATAACAGCGCGCTGTATAACTCGCCGTTGACATAGCACTAGAACACGTCTCCATACTACCGCTTTTCAAAATACACAGGATGAACACAACGATTTCAAACCTGCGCATGCGTATTGAGGAGGGATGGAACTTCCAAATGCCACTTGGCGCTGTTTTGAAGGTCATTTCGTTCGCGCTCTACAAGCATGTGTGCATTACTTTTCAGCCTACCTACGTAAAATGACCCCTTTTTAGGTAGGTCCGAGAGGTCTCTCCCTTCCTAAATACAAAACTAATTTTCTGTTGTTTCTCCTAAAATTGATAAAAATTATTTAGTGCTTCGTAACCAATAAATATATCATATAACATATTGTTAAAAAAAATATTAAACAAAAGTTTTACTAAAGATTTATTGATTCTTTGGTTCAAACTTAGTAACAAAATTGCTCCAGAAAAGCAACGCTTAGCTACAGTGAAACTAGACTTTGCTTAGAAAATTGATTTTATGTAAGTTTCAAAGAAAATCTTCCTCTTCAAAATGACGATTCAGGAATATTTTGAGTTACTGTAAAATCTTAACTCACAATCAAATTGTCAGAGCATCAAACTTTACTAACGTCGAAACTTGTTTGAAAATCACCCAAACTTCTCATGCATTCAATTACGCGATGAAAAAGACTCTTTTATTGAAGAAAACTAATATCTCCTTGCAGTAAAATCTGCCGTTTTAGTGCCACTTCTGCTTTGAAATCGCGATGAAACGAAACGAAATTCGTGCTTATGTGTGTAAGAATGTACAGAGAACGAAACATTTGAGAGAAACTAAATCACGTTAATAAATACATTACCGTGTAAAATAAAACTAAGGACATTTTCACATAAAAAAAATCACATCAAGTGGGCTTTATGTGTGTTCTGTATTTTTGACAGTATTAAGGGAAACGAAAATTTTGACTTTGGTCAATTAAATGAAAAATATTCTAAAATTCTTCGTGAGAAGGGAAGTCGACCTTTGCATCAAAATGTCGATGAAAACGTCTGGGATGGGCCCTAGCTGATATAAACCAACTCATGATTATAAAGAGTCTGGTTAGCACGTTTTTATATAATGCAAATTTCATAAAGATGTCCATTGGATTCCCACAACCAGTTCACTTGTTGTTTGAATGCAACATAAGATGTAATGAAATTTTTTCACATGGTAGTAACAAAATATGTAAACCACACACTTACATTTGTAGTTAAATCAAATCTAACCTAAACAAGTTATTAAAATATATAGTTTTCACATTTAACTATTCTTATTTTTTACTTGACAGTTTTATTTTATTACGTAAAATGAAATTGAACTATGTTGCTGTAAATACAACAAATCCAACCTGAAAATATTACTTCAATGTAAATGCATGTTTTATGCGAACATCACATAAGAAATAAACAGACGGCAAATGAGCGCGAAAAAGAGGAAAAGGCTGCAAACTCGCCTTTGCTACAGTTTGCTAGTGGAGCTTTAACTCATTTTAGATCGCATGAAATATTATGTATGAGTGAATGACGGCAAAAAGCACCATCAATGACTCAACCACTGACTGAGCTTGTTTTCATTGAGTAAAACTCAGGTGAGAAGATAAAATTCTCCAAAATGCTGCACTAAATTTACTCACTCTCTGAGACACTTAGTACAGGTATTCCTCGGCTTACGACCGAAATTTTTAAATAATAAAAAAAAATCTCAAAAATGCTGTCCCTTGAATATACAGTACATACCTATATGTATTACACAATTATTAAAAAATATGATGCAATATTCTCTAATACTGCAAAAAATTTATGACGCAATAATGAAAATGTATGATGCAATAGTTTCGATATCCACACGATAAATCAAATAAACCTCCTTTGGCTTCAGAAATGGCTTCAGGTTTTCGTTATATTAATAAAGGACTACACCAATTAGAAGCAATGTATCCAAATGAAGAAATATTCACAAGTGTAAATCATCGTATTCGGGAAAACCTGGCTTGCTACCAGACAATATACAAGGAAAAGAAGACGCAAACTGTTCAAACTACCTTGCATAACTTCGTTTAAAAAAAAAAAAACTTTCAAAGTATCTTCTGTCGCAAATTCTGAACAAATGGATTGTACTAACATAATAAGTAGTGATGACGAAGAATAATTTATGCTTTCTAAATACAATGTATTTTAAATTACGTATGGAAGTAAAACATATGTATGTGCATATACAAAAAAAAAATTGTTTGAACTTGCGACCAACTCAACTTACGACCAACTCAACTTACGACCAATGTCTCGGTCCCTATCTCGGTCGTAAGTCGAGGAATATCTGTACAGTTCACTGCTCAGTACAACTCCATAGATATACTAGCAGTCATATTGAACTATCTACACTATTGAAGTCATACGATTAATATCACTATTATTGTACTGTTGACCCTTGGCAGAAATGTTAAAGACTAGTATTCTAGATTTAGGAATGTTTGTATAACTTGGTGATAGACTACAAGTTTAAACAGACCCTTATAATGTCTCGCTTTTACTTCGCATAACCCGAGGATAATTCATAAAGCATTTAATTTTGAGCATGACACAAACTTAGTACAATAAAGTTTGTATGTACTGAGTGTTATCAGAAAGATAATGTAGCCGTAACATCCCTCGTGAATGGTACTGTATTATCCTCATATCTGACTCTAAATTTATGATACATATAAGAGAATTAATTTTCTAACGTATAGTCACACATCAGTACTCAAGGCTGCCGTATATAAACCATACTGGATTCGCTCACCTCAATGTTAACCTATGGAGAAAATGTGTTCAATGATTGCTGACTTGGATTTAATGATTAAAAAAAAATGTACTGCGTAATAGAGAAAGAAATTTTACACCTTGGGGCATTTTCGTTTAAAAAATGCAAATAGTATTTTAAAATTTGAATTATTCGAGAGAAAAATCTGGTATAGTGTGTTTTAAACGCTCCTTAATTCCTTTAGTGGACGAAATTTATAAAATGCATCCCGTTGAAAGGTGCAAAAAAGTTCAAGCTACCTGAAAATATCATTTTTATTGGATTATCAGCATTTATGTAGCTGTAAATAGTAGACACATTTTCTCCATAGGTTAACATCGAAGTTAGTGAATCCAATAGAGTTAGTACACAGCAGCCTTAATGCTAAGAATTGTGACTAAGAATTAAATCCATGAATTAGGCAAAACTGGCACGTGCAGATAAATAATTTCAGATTTTCCATTTTCTGATGAGGATGCTCAACCTTTGCGCTACTGGAATGTAATATAATATTTTAATCTATTTTATATAAATGCATGAGATTTCAATGAACTATGAAAATGTGTACTTCTCGATCTCTTGTCTTGAGCGCTCATACGCATGAAAAGAAATTGCCAAAAATGCGCAAGAGCGTAATAAGATATCAAAGAGCTTAGAGGAAAGACAATAAATATGCTCAAAATAGATAAGAATAACTTTGTTTACAGCTATTTCACAGCATTTTGATGGGTTGTTTTATAGACTGGGAAAAAGTTAAAAAGGATTTAAAGTGGGAGAGTTTAAAATATAATTTTGATTCGACAAAGTATGAACCGCAGAAAAAAGTCTGAATTCAGATGCTTAGTCATGATGCTGTGTTGGCTTTGATATATTTAAGAAAAAGTTTAGGCATCACAATTGAGGCCTTAGACACCCTCAGATACCAAAGTTTTGACCCTTTTATCTTTTAATGGAAAAATGCCTCTTTCTGGCTCTCAACACAAACTCAGAATTTTTTTAATGGCTAACGCTAAAATCAGCAATCATGACCGCCATGGTGCTACCGATAAAATACTAGAAACCATATACTTGACTAATACAAATTTATTATCTCTCACTTATGCTTCTGGAACTGTGTACAGTCTGGAACTGCCGTGCTCAGGCATGAAAAGCATGGGCACATGTTCCCTTTCACACACATTCCAGCTAGACAGTCATCAGTGGTTCTGGTGTTTTTCGAAAAACTTTTTTGCAGGCCGTACGAAGTGCTGGGAACGCCCTCTTGCGGTCTATCCGAAATATTGCCTATTTATTTACGGTTGGTTCCGTTACAATGGCAAAGATAATAATTAATATCTAATGTCTAATGTGCAATAATAATCTATAATGATTTGCCCGAATTAATGAGACTACAGTCGTCAATCAAGTTAATATTACAGAACGGCATATACAAGGATGATACCCAAATATGAGTAGAAAACTTGTGTTTCTAAGTGTGTCCGTTCAAATATGTTTTCTAATTTCTATCAGTTATTTACCCAATGCAATGTATAAGGAGTAATTTAACAATTACATTAAGCTATATTTAGGAAACGAAAAGATAGAAAAATGAAAGACAGAAAGGCAAAGAAAAGGCAGAAGCTTGGGATCTCATAATTTTTATTTCTAATAAGTGATATCTGCCTAATTATTTATGAAAGTATTATTTCTTAGAATGATATGTTTCAGTTGCTACACAAGTAGAGATATGTTACTCTTTGTTATATATAATTTAAGACAAAACTCCGATGCAGAACATAGATGGAATTAAAAATTCATTGAAGAAACAATTGGAGGAAAGAAAATGTACATTTTCCCTTGATTTTTTTCTTTTTTTTTTTGCGTTTGAATTTCACAGTGAAGCCACACAATTTTTATTACTTTTTTTTTGACAGAGAACAACACTTGAAAGGCATAATTTCAACCACTAGTAGGAAATTCAAACACTGGCACTGTGTTACAGGAAGTATGATAAAGCACATTTAGCATCCATTTGTCGGGTAAGTTTGCTATGCATTTGAAAAAGGATTCTATTTTCTTCATAAGGATCAGCCTCAGTAGAATAATCCATAGAAGAGATCGTATTGTTCTCAGGAGGGCGAAATAAATAAATACAGAATCCTTCAAAATGCGTAGTAAATTTACTCAATTGTCTCTAAGAAGCTCTATCTATACTTCACTGTCTAGCAGATTCGTACAACTCTTTAAGAACCACGTTAGATTTTTTAGAAAGAACACAACGTCAACAACTCGTGCGTGATTATTTGGTTTGCAAAAGTGTTCACAACAGCTTGGGAGCTTTTCAGCGGCACGACAGCTATTCTCAATAGTGCAGATACAACAGATAAAGCTTCTTTCACTTGATTTGACAATTTATACATAACAACGATAATCATAAAACAGAGGATTTTGCCACTTCTGTATCATTTGAACACTTACTCTAGGGGGTACCGTTGCTCCAAGCGCATGCTTGTAAAATGGATATTTCTCATTTTCATCTATGCCTTCCTTGAAATATTTTCACACACCAGGCTGGACACATGTTACAAAGATGGGAAGACCTCCGACATAAACAACAGTCACATTATCTTTGTTCATGAAAACTAATTTTTTTACTTATAAATAATAAACTGCACCAAACCCTTAACCATACACTCGTCAGACTCCGACATCATAATTTAAGCGTCAGTGCTGTTAATTCGAATAGTTTCATATGAATTAATATTTAAAGATACTAATTATTATTTCCTGTAATTCTTGGGGGGGGGAGAAAAGTGGGGGAAACGTTTTTTGTGGAGAACTGATTAAAATGAAAGAATGCTCCCCCCCACAGATAAGTAATAATGAAAAATCATTACTAGAACTAATCGCTTCATTAAAAGTTAATTTTACATGAACTAATACAGACAGCTAATCTTCTAGACGCTGTCAAAGGATTTGTTATATTGACAAATATAAAAGTGGAAATACTTCACTAATCCGTATTTTTTAACTCCAATAGTTTAAATTTACTCCAAATTAATCTCTTTTGACCTCAGCCTTCTTTTACTGGCATTTCATTGTATCGCTACACCTCGATGTGTTACGACAACTCTCTTTTTCAAAGATTTTACCTAAACTTTAAAAAAAAATCACGTAAAGGTTGGCACGTGCCATGAAAATGACTGAAAGATACTATTTTCAATGTCTGCTTAAATTCGATTTTGTGATTGTAAGGAATACATTTATTGGGAAGTAAATCTATGAGGCAGGTTTGACTAAAGTTTGTAAATCTAAATTCCCAAGGCGAATTGTTTGCTTTCTGAGTTCGTTAGAACCAAAGGGTTTCCTTTTGCATAAAATATTAGCCACCGAACTATACTATTTTGTTTTCAGATTGGACTATAAAAACTATAAACCAGTATTTCTTGACCTGTATTTCTTGTATTAAACATGCACATTGAAATTAGAAAGTTAGACAATATTAGCCTGGAAGTTAACATTCCAAACATCTTTGCACTTAATGGAAGGAACAAAGTAGAATTTTGAAATTTAAATATTGAAGAGTAAAGTGTTAAACCAAATAAAGTATTTGAAACTCTTATTTAGGATCATTTACTCAGCTTTCTGCTTTCAATTTTTTATTTTTTTCAATAAGACTTTTAAACATAACTTTGTATTAAAAGAAAAAAAATGGCAAATTTTCTCAAACACTTTATTTCACATTTTCAGCCTGTGACTTATTAAATAATTAAATTTATTTAATTTTGCCTAAAATGTGGATCATATGTTCTCACATATACGAAGAGAAAAATCTACTTTCTAAGTATCTATACTTCTAAGTATCTATACCACAGATAGCACCCTAATTACACCATTAGTTGATTACACAAAATAATTAAATCATTTGAATTATTTTGATACTAAAAGATCGAAAAGTTCGGTTTTGAATAACCAGAGAAAGCCTTAAAGTTTCTCATTAGGTATTCATTTTTTGGGGCCAATTAGTATAATTTCTTGATTCCAATTCCTCTCACGTTCACAAAGTATGAAGAATGCTCAACCAAACCCAAGATATAAATAATTATTTTAATAATTATAGAGAAGAATTCAGCATTAAAATTCACTCTTAGGATTTCATTTCATTAGGTTAATTTCTTGTTCATAATTCATCTCCCGTCTACGTAGAATAAAGCATATCAAAACAACCGAGTCTGAAATTCAGAATACACAAGGAACTTTCACTCACGGAATGGAAGTTTAAATTTCTGCAGAATTTTTTTAAATGCATTAAAAGCTCGATATGGTAATTAATAGTCTGCTTATTATTATTATTATTATTATTTTGCGTATGCTCTTTTATTTCGACTCCTTGAAAATAGATTTTAACAGATTAACAACGAAAAACAAGAAAACCTAATTCCAAGAGGAACATTAAAAAAGTTTTAATTTTATGAAGAAAAATTATTCTAGGATGCTATGATGTCGGTTTAAATTTAGCAATTGCCAGTTTATAAGCATTTACTTGCCAAGGGATATTAAGTTAAAACTTCAAATATATATTTTTATGTAATTGTTTAAATATATTTATGTATATAATTTTAAAAAAAATCTCCGTGTTTTTAAACACATTTGTTATAAAAAAATATAATTTAATGCTTCTAATGATTAAAAATTAAGACTATCTTTTCTTACCTCATATAAAACTACAAAATAAATTATGTGTGGTGGACTAATATCAAACATTCTAAATATCTCAAATTACATTTGAATAAATCTTTATGAAAGTCATCGTGCAGTCAATTATACTAGACTTTCATTATCTGCGTTATATCTGGAATATATTTAGCTATTTCTGTTAAAACCAACACGGAATTTCTGTGAAGTTATGTTTTCAAAACTATTTCTAAAAAAAACAGTCTAATATTATTTTTCCTTTATAAACTGTGACTGTATTTATTTAATTTTTAAAATTTTGAAGTTATGTTTTCAAAACTATTTAAAAAAAAATCAGTCTGTTATTTTTTCTTCATAAATTGTGACTGTATTTATTTAATTTCAAAAATTTTGAACTCACATTTTCAAAACTATTTCTAAAAAAAAAATCTGTCTAATATTATTTTTTCTTTATAAACTGTGACTGTATTTATTTAATTTTAAAAATGATTCTCAAATAAATTGTTTTGTGCTTTAAGAAAAAATTGAACTGTTGAAGATATCATTAATGTTATTTTTTCTTTATGAACTGTGACTGTATTTATTTAATTTTAAAAATTTTGAAGCTATGTTTTCAAAAATATTTCCAAAAGAAAAATGTCTAATATTATTTTTTCTTTATAAACTGTGACTGTATTTGTTCAGTTTTAAAAATTTTGAAGTTATGTTTTCAAAATTATTTCTAAACATAATTAGTCTAATATTATTTTTTAATTTATAAACTGTGACTGCATTTAATTTAAAAAATTTTGAAGTTATGTTTTCAAAACTATTTCCAAAAAAACTCAGTCTAATATTATTTTTTCTTCATAAACTGTGACTGTATTCATTCAATTTTAAAAATTTTCAAGTTATGTCTTCAAAACTATTTCAAAAAAAATCAGCCTAATATTATTTTTTCTTTTTAAACTGTGACTGTATTTATTTAATTAAAAAAATTTTGAAGTTATGTTTTCAAAACTATTTCTAAAAAAATCAGTCTTATATTATTTTTTCTTTATAAACTGTAACTGTATTTATTTAATTAAAAAAATTTTGAAGTTATGTTTTCAAAACTATTTCTAAAAAAATCAGTCTAATATTATTTTTCTTTATAAACTGTGACTGTATTTATTTAATTTTAAAAATGATTCTCAAATAAATTGTTTTGTACTTTAAGAAAAAAATGAACTGTTGAACATAATCATAACATGGAAGAATAAAATCTACAAACTGTGAGGAAGGTTATTCGTTCCTAATACTATATATATATATATATATATTTCAGCAGTAGTCGGAGTCTGACGACCTTTTGGTCCTTAATAACGCAACAACAACATTTCATAGTACACGCATGTTAACGTGACTATCTCTTAGAGACGAACGTGTTGACAGTTTTCTTTTAATAAATAGCATAATTAGGTAAGTGTTATATGCTCGGTTTGCATTCTCCCCCAACCAGTAAAAGGTTCATCTTTTGAAGCGTGAATTATTGCAGCTGAAAGGAAAATGAAAGTCGAATTGGCAATAGAACATCAGGAAATGCCAGTTTTTTTTTCCCAAAGGCATTGAAATACATAATTTCCGATTAGATGGAGATAGATACACAACATTGAATCCGTCAAGTTCATCGGAAAAAAGAAGTACTAACGTTAACATTCAGTACTATATCATAAGAAAATAAATAGATATTTATCTTTAAAAATTCTAACGCACATATACAAATTATATACTGGTTCATCTGGAAAACCTTAAGATCGGATTTTATGCCATTTTTTTTCATTGCATCTTAAGGAACATAAATCTTTTTATATAATTTCCTTTATACATTTCGGGTGTTAGTTCCCATCATGTAATGGACAAAAAACCTTTGATAAAGGGATTTTAATTGTACTTAGTTCCTGTTCAAGGGCTAAGAAAGTGTGACTTGTTTAGCTAAAAGGTGACAAACTAATTTTTTTGAAAAGATTTTAGAAAAATGAAATTAAATGAACATTATACAAACTTTACCCTGACAAAACTTTAACAAAATCTCAAAAAGAAAAAGAAAAATCCCTGCACCAAACCTTCTTTGATTTATGTTGTATTTTTCAGCAAAAATTTTGAAAGTCTGTTTTCAAACTATAGTAATGACAACTTCGAAAGAAATTTGCAGGAACGTTTTAAATATCTATGCAGATGGGGAAAGGGTTCATTAAGCAGCTAGCTATTTTAGCTGCTCTGATCTCATTATAATGAGATACAAATCTACATGGGCTCTTGATTAAATTGCTCTTTTTGTAAAAGAAATGTACTTACAAGTAGGCCTTCCATTACGCTGTTAGGTAATTCACATTTATCAGTCATATTTGATGGAAGGGTTGCACGTGTTTAATAGTTTCCTTTTCAAACCCGGTCTTGGTTTTCAGATGAAAGATTCTTAATAGTTTCTAATTTCATGGTAATGTAACATTATTTCTCTCACATTATAGCAATAAAGAGTTATGTACATCCAAAAATACAATCAACACTTTTTTAAATATTTTTTTTCTAAGAAAGAGCATTGTAATGCATTACTTTGCTTCTCTAATTCCACGTATCACGTATAACGTTTAATAGTGAAAAGTGATGTAATTTCAGTAACAGTTCATCTGAAAGATTTTAGTCAATAAGCGATGGAAAGTTAAGATGTAAGAAGCATTTCACATGTAAGTGATGCTATTCACATAGTGCAGCATTATTCTCATAAAATACTTAATTCAACAACGATGAAACACTCAGGGTCATTCCTACATTTCGAAGACAACAACACAAGGGTATTAAGTCTTTCCCACTTGATACAATAGTTTGAAACTAAGAAAAGACAAATACAGAAATACTTTTTGCATAAACAGAGGTACAAATTTCGAACTCAAATGTTGTACGACATTGTTTGTCAGTACAAAATAAATACAGAAATTCAAACCCTCATAAAGCAGGAGGGGTAAAACATAGCAAGATTCACTACTTTACTTTGCACAACGTATATCTACAGGTGATTTTGTTCAAGTTTTTTTCATCGTCATATACATAAATATTTAAAAATATAACATGTTTGGAACATTAATAAAATACTTCAAATATTTCACCAGAGGAACACACAATTAATTCAACTTATTTTCAGACAGGCAGTAGAAACTAGGGCGATTTACCATATCGATCAATGAGGTGTATGCCTCAGATGACATGAACAATTTATCAGTTCACTGTGATGGTTAGACCTTGTAAAAAACTAGGATAACAATCTGAGTAAAGTAAAAAGATATAGTTATTAAGAGATTTAAAGCTGTATGAAGATTTACCGAAACAAAACAAAGAAAATGGAATCTGTTTCACTGAACATATTGTTATTCGACCTTCACGAAAGGGTTTAAACTATGGGAAAATTCTTGTTAAGAAATACATTAAAGAAAAACATTTGAGCTATGAACTTATATCATAACTTTGAAGACTTAATAATGGAGATTTTTGTTCTAAAATGTAATTCATAACTGAAAATATAAGAAAAATTTCGAAATTCCTTCTACTACAAATTCATTAATTTTAAATAGCAAACAAAGAAGTAATTTTCTAATAATTATTGAATAAGAATATTCACTGGCCGTGTTCTTATTTCTATAGTTAAAATTTTATCGTCGTATGTTCAGAACTTTTCCACATGTTAAAGTATTTTGTAACAATTTTTCCAATTTAAATGTATTTGGAAACTATCGAGGCTAATTTAAGCAAACGGAATTATATTTTCTAAATCTCCATCTTCTTTTTTGTTCTCAAGACCCATTTAACCAGTGACACTGGCACTCAGACTTTTCAATATCGACCTTGAGAAAGTGTAGTGTTTATAATATGGGGCGCTTATGTCACTGGTAAGCACATTGATCGTGGTCTTACACCATGTGCCCATTCCAACCTCTCCACCCTACAAAAGCCCTTACATTTTCTGACGTGAAGTTCAAATGCACTTTTTATATCGTCAGCAGTCAATAGGAAAGACCCTGTGAACAGATCAACATCCTAATGGGTACTTTTACAAGATCAATCAAATGGCAGAAAACAATTAAGAAAATCATTAATTCTTGTTTGCTTGTTTGTGAGTAAACATCAAACATCGAATTTGGGCAGATGCAATAATTGAATCTGCGTTCACAATTTGAAAATTATTTTAAGGTTTCTCTTTTATTTTCAGATTTATACTTTTATGGTAGGAAAGATATTTTATGTGCATTAATTTGAATTTTACGGAGGATACGTTATGTATTCCAGAAGTCTCATACATGTGAAAGTGAATGTAATATGAGCATAGCTAGACGGGTGTTACATCTCGACCCTGTGTATTATGAAGGCGAAAAGAGTGCGCTTATACTGCAGTTTGTATATCTTATTGATTTGCCAACAGTTTTTGCTTTTATCCTTTTTGCCATAGCATCTAACGTAACGCAGAATTACTGGTTCATTAATTATGCACACGTTTCCTAAATAACCTAAAAGCTCATAGACTGTTAATTAATAATAACAGCCAAAATTTTTTGAAATATATTTATTTCCGACGAGACTAATCTCGAAAGATGCATATTTTATTTTTCCAGTGTCTGCACATAATTATTAATTTTGAACAGTCTGATAAATATATTTGAACTTTCACTTACTTGCATTTTGTTTTTACAGCTAATCCCGTTTAATATTAATTAATGTGATATTTAGGGATTAGATCTGGCCTTTTTATTTTATCCTCCCATGAAATCACCCGATTTATTTTCTTTCAGTAGGAAAGAAGGAAATTTCCTATGATCTTGACATTTGGTATTTTACGCTAGAATAATATTATGTTAACAATGTCGCAAAATTACTTCATAATTCCATCCAAAAGATTTTCACTGCAGAGGGCCGATATGATTTAGTCCCCATCCTATGACTCTCTTCCAACCTTCACTGATTGAATTAAGCTTATACAATTTAAATGAAAATTAGTTAAGATGTGAAGGAATTAAACGTTGTCCTAATAACTTTAACTACGTAAGGCTCAGTTTCAGGGGATTTCCGAAATTTTGTGCTTTCGGCTGTTTTAAAAATTTAAAGGTGACAGTTTCGACAGAATCCTTTTACTGAAATGAATTAAGGGGTGATCATGGTTTTTTATGCATCACACGAGTGATTTAAATTTATTACAATGGAAACGTTTTTAAGCATCAAACGGCAGGAAAATTTCAAGCCATCAAATTGGGATGTGAAAGGTGAGCCTTACAAAGTGTACATCCTGCTTCCATTACGGCCAGTATGCAAGAGGAGAGGGATGTACATACTTTGCAATTTGCATTTCAGAATGTAATCTCTTGGGTCAATAGATACTGTTAAGTCAACAGTCACAGAATGCATTTACTTTTGCACTAGATATTTTTAACGAAATTCCCCCTAATTTGCCCAAAATAACCGATTAAAAGATCACTTGAAAGACTAAAAGGCAATTAAACCAAATATAAGTGAAATAGTTTTTATATCCGCAACATAATTTTTTGTTTTGTTTATGATGCATTTAAGTTTGTAAAGTTAGTGTAGGTAAAAAAAAATGCTTTTTAATCCTTAATATCTCTAGTCATAGATAAAATGGTAGCGTTGTTTGTCCTTGTATATACCTAGATAAAACATAAAACAAAGAGTAAAAGTCGAAACGAATATGAAAATTTAGAATTTTTTTACATATATCTGGAAAATATGAAAAAGAAGCAAGCACGGAATTGGACGGAAATAACCGTCGATATATTTTGAAGCCTACGGGTATGATTCTTATGCATCGGGGTTATTAAGTTTTCTCATCTTAAACTTTTAATATCTATTTCGACGCCTTGAAGCAAAGTCAAAATATATTAAGACTTTTGGGACAGCGTTTATTTCATGAATGAAAACCCCTCTTGCATATAAAAACTAAACATACTAATTTGTATGTAACATGTATGCATGAGTGGAGGATCTGAAATCTAAATATCTTTCCTAGAAGAGTTCAGCGGCGCACCATGTGAAAAATAAAATGCTATATAACTTTTAGGTAAAATTATGAGCTCTGGTTTTAAGCAAGCTTCAGGGCTCCAAAATTTCTATATAATGCTTTGTATACATATGTGTATTTTGACATTGTTTTAAATTGTAAAAGTAGCAACTACTTTAAATCATTAATTTTTAAACAGGAGTAAGAAGAAACTTCTTTTCAAACAATACAAACCATTGATTTGTGAAGTAGAATAATGGCCACGCATAAAGCCAAAGGGTCATTTCCTTTAAATAGGGTGTAAAACAATACAATTTAAACATTTTAAATATAATTGAATATTTTATGTTGTACACTATCTCTACATCAAAATGTCCTGTTATTTACAAGGCTGAAATTTACATGCATCTCGTGAAAACAAAAAAGTGTGTAACAAGACTTCTTTTTTTTTCTTTTTTTTTGGCAACAAATTAAGTTAGGCATGTTATACGTAATTGCAATAACAAGAAATCATTCCACGCCTTGACGCAAGCATAGCACAAAGACATTGCACAATAAACTCCATTTAAACAGGCTCAGCACCAGGAAAAAGCTTCTTTAAAAAACCACACAACATACTTATAAATAAAATTTACAAATTCAGTGCTACTTGGATGCACAACTATCACTGAGGATTTGTTACAAACTGCTCCACGTGAAATGTACAGACTGTCGTGAAAAGAAGGGGGTGGGGGGTGGATTAGACGCAAAGGAACACCATTATTTTTTCAGTGAAGGGCGTCTGCAAAACACTAACAGCAAAAAGAGTATAGTGCCTACACTTCTTTCACTGGTCAATACCGATGACGTATTGCGAGACCATTGAAGATCACCATTGCACAATGCTTGCCTTCTCTTGTTTAATCCCTTGACCGACTCATCCATAGTTTTCGCAGGGGGAGGGAGGAGGAGAAAAATACATTTCATTGAACTTTTTAATCAAGTTCTCAGCTCGTGTATTATGTAGTTCATAGTCACTCACTCAGGGCCGGATTATATGAGTGGATGTAACATGGGAAGCAGTCGCTCTCATCTCGGGCACACAGCCTGTTGTCTTCACATCCCTTCACCTGAAGTCCCAGTGTAGTCGGAGAGGCTAGGCGTTTGTCTTCTATAATCTGGCCCTGCATGATATGGAATCACATCCACCAATGGCAGTCTTCTGAACAATCAATTATCGCAGTTATCTGATTTTAGTTTGTTAATGTTATTTGTATGAGAGCGAGAGTGTTATGTCTGCCCGGGGAGCGACGGCGGATATTTGCTAGTTCTTTCTCCGACGACTTACTCCTATTCTCTTTCTACGTAGACCTAAGAAGAAGTACGCTCAGGAAAGCTATCAGTAGAAGGTGACTGAGACCACTCGTAGAACAGAGCCACGATGCTTTGCTTATTCCAGTACATTTAGGGTTATTGTCAGCTGGAAAGAGAATTCAAAGAGTTTAGTCAGCGAGCAGGTAACACTTATTGAAAACTCTTATGTATCATACTCATTATCTTACTTACCATACTCACTTTTTACACTTACTTATCATACTCATTATCACTCATCTTGCACACACACACACACAAAAAAAAACTGCAATGGAAAATAAAAAAGGACTTACGAATTTTCCAAATCTCGACGAACATAATACTAATATCAGTCTAGATTATTTAAACCTTTTAACTGTAGTGCCCGAGATAGACTCGGGCACTACAGGCTTGCGTTCTAAAATGGGTTAATATGAAGAATATGATACGGCCGCCAACCTGTGGCGATATAGCGCCAATGTGACATTACAAATCGAAGAACACAGTGGTGTAAATTAACACTGCTCTTCCTAGCAAACCCACAAAACACGCCAAATATTTTGCGCAAAATATGCTTCGGCTGGAAACAGGATCATGTTCTTCAGATTTACCCTAAAATGTCCTGCCCGAGTACCACCGGGACTTTGGTCACGGTGCCACTCGGGGTAGATTTTTTTTCTTGCATCTTATTGTCAAACCCGAAACTATCTCGGGACAAGTTGATTTGGACTTTATTCAATAGATGGCAGCACTAGTATTATATGCAATATCTAGGGAGGTGAATTTTTGCTTTATTCATAAGATGGCAGTTTATGTACGTTATTTTGTACTAAACATTTTGTTTTCGTAATAAAAAAAATGACATTTTCCGTACGAAAATCATCAAAATAACTTGACAGTTAAAAGGGTAAGATTTAATTTTGAGAGTACTGTTATGAGAGTAGGACAGATGCCGTCAATGTTCAAGGACCACTCAGTGGCTGATATTCTGCACTAGAGCTTTCATATAATTTTTTTTTCATAAAATGCTAGAAACCCTAACAAATATCGGAACACTGTATGCTACGTACTCTTTCCGACACGATTATGCTTGCATATTCATCAATAACGTTCATTAACATACTCAGATTTACTAATGGACAGTGAACTCCGAATACTGGGAATTAAACAGCACTGGCGAAGAGCTTGAAGTTCCATGGTTGTAGTTGTAAGCAGATCCTAAGTTTTTTCATATTAAATAAATGTGGCGCATCTATACTTATTATATTCATATTCATAAAGTAGGAGTACTTGGGTATTGCAATATATAAATTCTTCCTCACATAACGGCCATAGCATTTTGAGATTTTAGGCAAATCATTGTTTGGTTTACAACGTGATTTTTCACAGTATCAATAAATTGACAAATTTCACTATTATTATGAATTTAATGTCGCAGTATGAATTGAGTTTTACCCCTTGTGGCATGTAACATTCCTTCATTTTAAATAACAAAGCTGTATTAAGTATTTAAGTTCTTCATATTTTATAATCGCATACAAACTTATAAAATCAAACAGTAGCAACTTTCAAATGTTTGCTTCCTGAAAATATGAGTTTGAATACATACTTTAAACATACAGGGTCTGTCCAGAAAGTAACGAGACTGATTCCATAAAATTCGTTTACTTGAAGATAATTTTACAGACACTTAATATTCTTCAAAATAGCATCCTCCTGCATTAAAACACCGTTGCCAGCGACTCTGCCACCCATTCATGCCCACCCGGAAGTCTTCAACTGGAATACTGTTCAGAACGCACGTTACGTTTTTCTGCAAGTTCTCCAGATTGTTAAAACGATGACCTTTTAAGCTGGATTTTAACACGAGGGAATAGAAAAAAAGGTCCGGCGGTGAGAGATCGGGGCTGTACGGTGGTTGGGGCAGTGTTGCGACGTTTCGTTTTGCTAGGAACTGAGTCACTTTGAAGGATGTGTGAGTGGCGCATTATCATGGTGCAGAATCCAATTGTTTGTGAGCTTCGGGCGGACGTGCGCGCGATTGTATCCCCAACCTTTTGTAAGTCCCAACGTCTCCGCAATCATTCACACACTCATCTGACGATCAGAGTCCAAAAGCGCTCTAATTTTAGCCACACTGTCTGAAGTTCGAGAACTTGATGGACGGTCAGCGCGTTGTTCGTCATCGACGTCCTCTCTTCCGTCTTCTGTGCCATCTTAACACTTGGACAAAGAATCCTTCCCGTAGGCTTCTTGTAACATGGCAAGTGTCTCAGTAGCCGATTTGTTTAGTTTTACACAAAACTTTATGACGTATCGCTTCTCGACACTCCGCTGCATTCTGAAAACCTAACAACACTTTCAGACACGTGTCTGCTTCACGAGCGATCCGGGCGCTGCAAAGGCTCAAGGCCCCACCACCCATACCGCCCGCAAATTCCGCCCCTTTGGCCTTCTGCTCGGCGCGAAAATTTCAGTCTCATTACTTTCTGGACAGACCCTGTACATATATAAAAAAAACCCATTCAGTACTTTTCTATCCGCATGAATACCCTTTCCATAACTCGTTACATTTAAGCATCAGTCAAAATGATTAAGTCTGGCTTTAGTCGATTTTTAATGCCTAGTCTTATAACGCCTGTAAAGTAAGTTATGTTTAAAGTACTATTGTATTAAAAGTATTATTATAATTATAACTGAAGGTTTTTTCAAAATAATCTTCATCAACAATGATATGATGCGACAAATTCAATTCTTAAAATACTCAAGGATACGTATCCGTTATTCCAAAATGTTAACTTTCTCCTTTTTTGCTCTTCAATTTTAGTTAAAGGAAACTCGAAAACTAGTCGAAACTTTTTCTCGCATTTTTCCCTCCTTCATTGATGAGGTTGCTGTGAGCAGAGTTAAAGGAATGTATCCAAGCTTCATTAAATATAGATTTCGTATGAGAAAGGAGAGAAAAAAAAGGAGAATGAGGATAGCAGGCAGTATGAGGACTTAAAGCTTTCTTCATTTAATGGCAGAGTAGAAAAAGATGCGAATGAAATTCCGGCGTTGCTCTGAAATTTTCTAAGAGTTGCCTGGGGAGGTGTTCGATATTTTATGGTGTCTGTCTTTCTCTTTTTCGTCTCGCGGCTGAAACAGTGCTGCAGGAAGTGGAGAACACAGTCCTTTCTTTTTGAGTTTAATAGGGAGAACAAATATCTCATTAGAGAGGATAGAAACTCAAATGCTGGAAGTATGTATGAGGACATGATGCATAGCTTTCAGATCCTATTTTAATTATCAAAAGTATATATCTGTATAAATAGTAATGGTGAGAAGTTTATATGAAGAAAATGATTTTTAAATTGCTCAGTTCTGTGGACTTTTCCGATGAAAATCTCCTAGGGGCTAAAACCACACGCTCTGATTTTCTGGGTTTTAAATCTAGCCTGACAACCAAAAGATTTTTATGCATACTTAACAGTTTTCATATATTCGTTTGAAATAAAATTTTTACACTAAAAGATCCTTTTGGTAGTTAAGGAAGAAAAATCAGTGGAGTACGACCTTTCTCACAATGGATACTGGCGTGTATCTAAAAATGCTTCAAAAATCGGGAGCAGTCGATTTCAAAGCACCAAATTAGATTATAAATTAAGAGATTGAGGATTAATTAAGCATTTATAAGCTAGGAATAATTGAAATATATTATGATTGTCAATATGTAATAATCAACTAACATAATAAGGTCTTACATTATAGTCTCTTTAATTTCAGGTGGAGATACAAAATTTCCTTAACTATGCTAATAGAAGTTGCACTGACGTAACATTCCGGTATAATTATCCTATTATAACAATAACAGTGTCTTTATTCTCATATCCTTCAAGATTCTCCTACAATTCTGTAGCAACATGTACTGTGAACTCCTGACTCAGTGGTTTTGTTGATTTTTGAAATATTTTTTATATGATTAAAATTTCCCAATGAATGATTTTTATTCCATTTGTAAAATGACGCTGTGAGAGATGGAATAAAATACGTTCCTGTGTAATAGTAATTTTTTGTGCAGTGATTTGAGTCATTTTATTGTGTAAACTTCGACGAAGTTTTAGTTAATACCCATATAGTATTGTTGTAACCCTAACGAGTTACATAACTTTCCTAATATATAAAACATAACTATTTCTGATATATATTATCCTGATATATAAAAGAGTTACACTGATGTAACATTCCGGTATAATTATCCTATTATAACAATAACAGTGCCTTTATTCTCATATCGTTCAAGATTCTCCTACAATTCTGTAGCAACATGTACTGTGAATTCCTAACTCAGTGGTTTTGTTGATTTTTGAAATATTTTTTATATGATTAAAATTTCCCAATGAAATGATTTTTATTCCATTTGTAAAATGACGCTGTGAGAGATGGAATAAAATACGTTCCTGTGTAATAGAAATTAATGGTGCAGTGATTTGAGTCTTTTTACTGTGTAAACTTTGACGAAGTTTTAGTTAATAATCAGTTAGTATTGTTGTAACCCTAATGAGTTACATAACTTTCCTAATATATAAAACATAACTATTTCTGATATATATTATCCTGATATATAAAAGAGTTACACTGATGTAACATTCCGATATAATTATTTTGTTATAACAATAACAGTGCTTTTATCTTCATATCCTTCAAGATTCCCCTATAATTCTATCAGGCAAAGGCTACCACTTGACTTAACTTGGAAGGATTAGTGCGTGGGGGGGGGGGGGTTATCGCCTGCCGCGGTCTAATCCTACCGGGTGGGGTTTTTCACCCAGGAGAGCCTTTGATGCGATGTCGGGCCCCATCCGTTAAAATGGTCACATCCAATTGCCACCAACGATGTATGAAATTCGGAACTTTTTTCTAGAAACTCAACTATAATTTTTTGAATCGTAATTGCATTACCCGAATCAAGTGAAAGATGTCCTATGTACTTAGAATCTGGCTCAGAAATCAAAGAAATATGCTCTTCAGTCTTAATTCTAAGTACATAGGACATCTTTCACTTGATTCGAGTAATGAAATTACGATTCAAAAAATTATAATTGAGTTTCTAGAAAAAAGTTCCGAATTTCATACATCGTTGGTGGCAATTGGATGTAACGGTACTGCTGAAAATACAGGACAGAAAAACGGTGTCATTATACTATTGGAAAAATATCTTATTCGACCGTTAAAGTGGTTTGTGTGCCTACTACATGCTAATGAATTACCACTCCATCATCTTTTCGCCAGCCTCGATGGTATCACGACAGGTCCAAATAATTTTTCAGGAAACATTGGAAAAAGGCTTGAAAAGTGCCTAGCATATAAAATGGTGACCTTTGAAGCTGTAGTTCAGAATTGCTAGATGTTAATGCTGAATTATTAAGCATCAATCAAAAATATTTATAGGAAATGGGCTCCGCTATTTCTTGGTGGCACAATCCCGCCTAGCTTAGTTAATGGAGATCCAGGAAAACTAGCACATTCCCGATGGCTTACTTGTGCAAACAGGATTCTTCGTTTATATGTAGAAACAACGAAACCATCGGTCAACCTGAAAGAACTTGTCGATTTTATTATGAAAGTGTACGCACTGTGACATCACGCATGTATCGTGAGGTTCTCACGATCTGCGAAGAAGACTTCCACAGCTGCAGGACTTAAATACTTTCCCACGCGTTTGCACAACTTTCTAAAATTCTGCGGGTTAAGCCCCAGTTTTCATCCTCACCGACAAAAGCGGGGAAAACCGTTTTCCTCCCTCATAAAGATGTCCACCGGGATCGTAAGTTAGAGTATCCTAATGTTATAGAAGCGATATGTTCTCATAAAAATGTCACCGAATCCAAGACCGTTTACGAGCACGGAATTCCTCGTTTCCGCCCTCTGAAATCCTAAAAATCTTCTAACTGGTCGCCACCGGCGGAGGTTTCAAAACTGGGTATATATGCGAGACTCTGTTTTTTTCGAGAGAGCCCCTGTGACATCTGGGCCAGAGCGGCCGTGCTGATTTCTGCTCCCCGTAAAGACTGAGTTTACCGCTATTAAAATATTTTGCACCAGCCTGGTGATATTGTAAACTGCTCTAACCAACACTTCTCTTGTTACGTTTTGTGTCAATAAAAGTTAAGTTTTTCGTTACTCCTGGCCTGCTATTTTAGACCACTCGGATACCACGCCAGTTGAACACGTTTCGCTTCAAGATGCTACAGCACCAACATTGTTTGACATCAAGACTAAACCTTCTTGTAAATATGGGCCTATCCGCCTTTTTTATATGGTTAGAAGGTCTTCTTATACGCAATACAAGCTGAAGAGAATTGCATTAAAAACTATTCAATGAAATTTATTCTTCGCGCACCTTAAAAATTTGTTGCTAGCTATGTTACAAGACAAGGAGTTTCATATAAGAGAACTAGCTCTTCAAAGAATATTAAAAGCAAGAGAACAGACCAAAGGCAGAAAAGTACGCGTGTTTCAGCTTCCTGAACTTCAGATGAGAGCATCACATTATTGCGATTTGATAAATTGGTGGAAAGAAAATGTTACCGAACCACCAATGACGATGAAATACAGTGATACGGAAATAAAGACTAGGATATCTTCAGGAGACAATTTCCTGTATTTTAAGAAGTTTCCTTCTCACATACAGGTAGTAGAACGGTGTGTAAAGCTAGTAATGGAGGCTGCATTATCTGTTTGTGGTTCAGAGGCAATAGACGGTTATATAAGAACAAAGATAAAAGCTAGGCAAGACTTGCCACTTTTTGAGACAAAATCTCAATATTTTCACGAAAGCCAAAGTCCAAAAAACATCTGAAAATGATACTTAAACATTATTAAGGAGGAGTCTATTGCTTAAATGCTTTTTAATATAATATATTTAATTTGCGTAACAAATAAAAACAAATAAAAATGTATAATTGAATTTTATTACCACCTTTTTAAATGTCGCCTTTTTATACTACTTTTCAAAACTTCACTTCTAGTGCGCCACCTGAAGATATTTTCAAAACAGGTTGAAATTTTGCACTTTTGCATCTTGGGCTATGGATCAATGATTGATGATACAGGAAAGAAAAAAAAAATTAAAAATTTTTTTTTCTCTCCACCCTACTGTTCATCGGAAAATATTTGTATTTGGGATTTAAGGTCGCGCAGTTGTTCGATTTTGCCAATGATTATACTTTCCCATGTCCTCTAGAATGGAGCAGCAAACATCACTATAAACAGTGGTTCAACTGAAGTGGGACCTATGGAGCGAAAAGTAAGAGTAACCTCGTAATTTGATGAATGAAAATGGAACTGTTTGAAGCTCTTGCTAACAAGACTTGCTGAAGGTTTTTGTAATGACAGCAAAAATGTGCTTGCGGTAGATTTTGATGAACTTCTTTCAGACTTGGACATACTATCATTGTTCCAGTGCCTGAACCACCCTTTAAACTTTGAAGTACACCAAGACTTCTTTGATATTATGCAATTATGTTTCTGTATATGCGATGAGTCTTTAAATAATACGAATAATGATGCAGTTACCACTTCATTGTAGTATTGAAGCATTATTCTACTTCCGGCATTGTCATGTTGGAAGTAGGCCTAATCTCGTTCCAGCATGACAATGTAAGTGTTCATAAAACGTTTGAAGGGATGATGTAGAGCTTAACTGGCCGGTTCAAAGCCAATCTCAACACTGATGTCCTGGAGAGTTGACTTTTTATTAACACCACCGCTTGTGGCTCCAAGATATATGAACAGTGGATCTCAGGACAATTTTGGCTACATATTTTTTATATATCTACCCTATATCTAGAAAGGAAAGCTCAAACTTGTACTACATTTTATAAAACATTCGATTTTTTCGTTAATCTTTCATTATTTCTTTCATATGCACAAAAAATGAATGTAAAATAAGGGAAGTGATCCACCTACGGGGGTTGGGGGTGCCACCCTTCCCTTAGGGTATATATGTATTCCTAATAAAAATCTAATTGCATTGTATTGAAGCGGATAAAGGCCTCTAAAATATTAAAAATACTAATGGTTTCAGAGATATTTTTATGAGAAACAGAACATTTCTGTATTTGAAGATTACATATACATTTCTGCACAAAACATTTAAGAAATTCATATTTGGACCTAAATGGAAATTATTCAGTCGACGTGAAAACGTCAGGTCTAAGGGATACTAAACAGCTATAGCATTAGATTTTTTATGACAAATTTATGTTTATGCCTTACGTTTATTTTAGTCGTCATTTTGACCTATATTTATTACAAATCAGATATTTGCTGGATGAACCACTAGTAAAAATTTATGAAAGTAAATAAATGAACAGTATAAAACAGGCATTAATCTAGTGTTGCAAAGGAAATTAGGCAAGGCTTTCTCAAGTGTGCATATTGTACACTCATAATTGAAGTGAAACGAAAGATCGAATAAGGTTAGAGGTGGTGAATTTTCTTGGAGCAATTTATCAGGTTTTATTAGCATAATAACGGAGAAAGACGGTTAATTAAGGAGCAGATGGTCAGAAAGGGCGTGGTCTCTGAGAGAGAAGCTCTTATCCCTAGAAGAGCATTTGCAGAAGCAGACGGAAATGGAAGTCTGCCAAGAGAAAGGATTTGCGATGCAGCCGAAAAGCATGTTTAATGATTCCCTGTTCTCTTCCTTGCACCGATACTTCTTTCTTTATCTGTTCTAAAGTATCTTATGGTATTAAAAGTTAATGGAATTCTTGCTTTACCGGTAACAAAATCCAAAATGTACAACCACACAACTAAATGTTCTTTGAACATAAATCTTTTGTAAGGAGAAAGCATTTTGCATTACACTTAATCACCCCATTATCAGTACTGTCGAAAATATAATGAGCAAGAATAAGATGATATTAAAGAAGAATTTAAAGAGAGCAATGAGACAACATAAAATCTGCTATTTTTTCACCAGAATTTCAAAATAACTTCTTAAAATCATATATTTTTAGACAATTTAGTTTACTAAATGTAATAGAGTATTTAATAGACGTCTAGCTGGAGAATTTTGCTTTTAGAAATACAGGGCTAGAATTATGGTAGTCAACTCATTTTTAGTCTTGTAGGAGGCGATTCTCTCCATCTGTACCCGACTGGAAACCCGATTCCTGTTGTTAAGGACCATGGGCTATTTAGCCGGATTTTAATCTCATTAAACACAATATATAATGCTTTTGATGGAAGAATCCTTCAAATTAGGTAACTCATCTATCAAGACAAGTCGTCTGAGAGTTTCATCATTTAAAGCCTCTCACCACAGCTATTTTTTTTTTAAAACTGAGTTCCCCTAAATACAATGTAAGTTGATATGGTAGAGAAAGAGACTAGCATTTCACTGTTTTTCACTGTTAAAATCCAGAAAGTATCAGTGACAGATTCAAAAAAACAATGACAGTTTTTGATAAAAGTTATTCCATAAGTGCTGAAACATTTTAAAAGTTAATGACCACAAAATATACAGACTTCTATCGTACCTGTATATTGGACTAGTTTTGGTAGGTAATCACTCCAGAAGGCGCACTCCCTTGCTCTTCTGGCTCTGCCGATGTCGCTGGAATTGACGGCCAGCGTCAAATATTCACGACCCGTCGCCGTGTGGACTGGCCAGTACACTGGCTCGTATTCACCATCCAGTCGAAGACTTGGGTTCCTGCAGCGATTAAGAGGAAAATATAACTATCAGTTTATGACATGACAATCTTCAGAGATTACACGATGTCTGTGTATATATTGTTACTAATCATAAAGTATAGCATGTAACAGGAACATCGATGTGATGTCACATTAACCTGCATCTGTCACATTTATACATTGTTATTAAACATAAAGTATAGAACATGATAGTAACATCTGTGTGATATCGCATCTGCATCTAGTTACAGAGTCACCTTTGGAAATATCCTTTTTTTAGAGAATAAAAACATTAGGCATCAACGACTGTAACGTTAGAGGATAAACTAAGAAGCAGAAATGAAAAGCCAACATTACTGCTTTTTTGTTTGTCCTCTAGCCGACCAGGTTAGCGTTTCCGGTCATACATTCCTATGTGATCCTGTTTTGTTTTTGAGTTTTCTACCTCCTCCAGAAAAATGCGATATTTCCGGCCATCTAGTGGGGTTGGTAAGAGGTACGGTCCCATTTAGTAAACAACACCCTCCAGCGTCAGCTTTGCGTTTCCGATCATGCATTCCTATGTGATCATTGCTCGTCTTGATGCCTACTATCACCCCTCTGAAAATGTCGGTTGAATTTCAGAACACCCTGTATATGTATCCGAAAAGATTAAACTTTTAAAGGTTAAAGGGTAGTCCTACCCTTTAACAGAATTTTACAAGATGTATATTTTTGTCAATAGTTTGCTCAAAAGGCAATGCCAGTTTCGAAAACATCATTAAATAACTAAAGAAATTTCATTTTCAAAAAATTTTATTCCAGATTCATCCAAAATGCGTATCACGTATTATAGGTATCAAATTAATGATACTTTGAGATCGTGAAATTCTTTTAACTTTTATCCCACGAGAATGATGGATAAAACTAAATACTTCTAGTAACAATAATAAAGAGTGTAAGAATAAGAATTTCACAAAGGCTAAAAATAATTGGTAACTATAACAATACATGAAGGGCTCCATAATTCAAGCAATATTTCAAGGAGCGTCATAAATAATTCCTACAATGATCATGGATTCAGACCAAAGAGTTTCATTTTTGAAGACAAAGAATATAAGTTTTAATAAATGCAGTTTGACAAATGAGTAATCGATTGATTTTGTAGCATTTATAGTTTGTTAGGAGTTCATGCGTAATTTATTTTTATATCTGTTGCAGCTTATATTATAAAACACGATGATCCACGTCTTGTATTAAAAAGGTAATCGACAGACATGCGTATATAAATTACAAAAAGGATTTTCTTGTCTGGAAATGTCGTTTCATTTGAGTGCTTGTCTTATAATAAGTTAAAGTCAACTAGTTATAGTTAAACTGTTAACTACTTGTAATGCTTGTAACGTGAAAATTCTTTTCGTGAGAGTATTGATAGTTAGGATATATTTTATAACATTTTGATGCCACGCCCTCGTTAAACTCGACATGAGAGGAGCACACACCCTTTTCTTGCGTTTCTTTCCGTTTGATTCTATAGTATATCAGCACAGTTTAGACTGATTTGATCAAACTTTTTAATCTCTTTATATCCGGTTAGAGAAAAGCAATGTACGAAGACTAAGGAGGTGGAGAAAATTTTCGATATGGGACTAATCCTTGAAAGGTGACATTTTTATATAGGAGTTAGTAAATATCAAATGGACTCGTTCGTGTAACAAGCTTATATCTATTTAAAAATCTAGACTTCACATGCAACTTCGTGAATAATTTCTTTGCTCTTTATACATTGTTAATTTACATGTAACTTTGTCGCTAGAATTTATAAAAAAAGGAACTTTTTTTCTCAGTGTACCAAAAGATCAAACGTTTAAAGCAATTAAATTACGGTGGTCCTATTTAAGATTAAATGATTTAAAGAACACGAATTCTACATTGTTTTGACTAAGCAAGCACACACACACACAGATGAGAATTAGCCTCTTGAATCTACAAAACAATGCTATAAAAATTAATGTGCTCTACATTTTCTAGACCAGTTCTCCGCAACCACTGTGTAGTGGCACACTAGTGTGCCACGAGTTGATCTTGACTGTGCCGCGGTGATTTTATCGATTATGATAATAAAAAAATTAACCACCGCATTAGATAGAAATTTTTCGAAGTAAAATATTCCTCTAACTTTTTGCTAATATGTAATTTTTCTGGGTCGAAATTATACACAAAACAAAAACATGTTGTTAGCCATACATTGTATGTATGCTCGAGCGTCATATTTTTGGATTTCAGTTAAGAAAGAATATCCACAAATTTCTGACAAGGCCATTGCAATTTTGCTCCCATTTTCTACGACATACTTATCCGAACAAAGTTTTTCGACACTGGTTCTAATTGAAAATGACAAACGATCACATTTAAAGGGCCATGAACTGTAGCTCTTTCTATTATAGAGCCAAATATAAAACGTGCAAATAATAAAACGAACATTTATCAAAGCAATCTCAAATATCTCATTTATAAATTAGTTAAGTTTAAATTAACTTTGATTTATTAGGCTTAAGTAAAGACCAAAACACAAATTTTAATATAAAAGAGAAAAAATTTTTTTACTTGTAAACTATAATTGTATATTTTTGTTCTTGTGTTGGTGTACAGTTCAAAATGATTTATATAAAACTAAAATGATTATAATTATCTTGATACATAAAGCTATTTTGTTGTGTTTTTTTATCTAATAAAAACATACGTATTTATTGTAATTTATATATTTGCAAGCTTTTTCTTGTGGTGTGCCGCGGAATTATCGAAAAAAACGTTGTTGTGCCGTGGAAGATAAAAGGTTGCGGAGCTCTGTTCAAGACTACTAGTTCACATGAATTTTAAATATCTATTAGTTAGTACCCGTCAAAACATGACGGCTAGATAGTAAATAAATGTACTAATACACAAATTATACTCAACACATCATTGCCAAATGTTGAAAATGATAAAAATGCGCAGAAGCAAATTAATGTGTTTAAGAAGCCTCGTGCTTAGAGAGTATCTAAAGCTAGATTTGAAAATGTCACTCAGCATGCGCAGAAAGCAATTTTTTTAAATTGTAAATTATCGCTAATTAAACAGCTCGAAATAAACAATTTCCATGAGGTTTAATATTATGTTTCACAAACATAATTATCATAAAAATAAAAATGGAGAGAGATCTCGAGAGACTCCTCAGAATAAACGTATTTATCATTAAAACATGTCACTGAGCATGCGCAGAAACGGTGAGTTTCTAAAGACAGATTTAAACATGCCACTGAGCATGCGCAGAAATCAATTTTTAACTGTAAATTATCACTAATTAATAGAAATTACGGTTACAAAAACCAAATTTGACAAATCTACAGATTGTAATCTTTCGTTTAAGACCAAAATGAAGTAAATTGATGCAGTAGTTTTTTCTCAAGGACTGCCCAAAAAGTGGGCTTAGCAACTTAAATATATAGATTTAGGTCAATTTATCTTTTATCTAAAGTAGAAAATCACTAGAAATACTTTATAGTACTATTTATTTAGTTCTTCCGAATATGATGGATGAAACAAAAGAGATTGAAAGAAAAGTCTGATTTTTTTTCCAACGTGGGAGGTACTTTTGTCCTGGGGATATTGACTTATCTACACCACGAATTTATTGGATACTTTATTATGGGAACACCATATAGATGAGCCAATTCTGCTATCTGTGAGAGAACAGCAGAGGAACGTCCATGCCTTATCCCGGATTCGAACCTGGGCCCAAGCCGAAAGTCTAAAAGCAGAATATGTGTCTATATGTTGACCAAAATTTAACCCAAAACGAGTAACTATAGATTCGAATTTTAAACAGATTATAATAGTTATCATTCCAAGTTCTTTTGCATAATCAACACACATGAATTAATCCTACAGCTTAAGGAGAACTGACTACAAGTGTTACCGAAAAACTAATCATATAAACGGAAACATCAGTTACTTTTTGTGAGAAGGTCGAAAAAACTTAAACATTAACATCGACTGCGTATTCAGACGTCTATTGAGACGAGAACGCTGTCTAGAGGCCTTGAGAGAAAAAATTCTTCCTTTCCGAATTGGCGGTAAACCCAGTCAATGCATGCCAGGATGTCGTCTAACTTCGGATTACGTTCAAACAAGGAAGGGAATTTAAAGTTAATCAGTGATCATCGCTACCAGCCAGCCTACTGAAATTCAAATATCGGAAAATTCTCGAAGAAATTGGGAAGGTTACATAATGACGTTTACAAAATAGAACTTAAAAATTAAGGATTATTTGAAATAAATGAGAGCAAAGATCTGAATAAGTGATATTAACTGTAACTTAATGCAGATATATCTGTTTTTTAAAAAAAAGTATTGCAAATGGAATTTTATTGTTCCTGAGAAATTAAAAGAAAGTATTTTTGATTTTTTGTTACCATAATAGCTGAAGATTGTTGAAAACAAAAATTCTATTCATCTTTCAAATATGAGCCATTTTCATTTATTATCAACTAAATATAATTAAGTCATGACTCAAAATAAACTATACAAAATTTAAACTCATGAACTTTAACAATTTAGGCTACAAAACTTTAAACAGTTTAAAAATTACTGACAAGACCAATAAATTTATATATGTATGATTCTATAAGTATGTAGATGTATTTGCATGCAAATACATGAGTGTTTGTTTACATATATATGATAATGGTCTGTTTTTGTAGGATGATAATGGTATGTTTTTGTTTTGAATTTAAAGTTTAGTGTTCGAGAGATAAAAGTGAAAGTAAATAAATAAGCAACCGCGTGCTTGCCATCTAGCAGTAAATCAAATCTTTACATGTCTCGTGCACATTTTCGCATAGAGTTTACATAAGACATTTGCCGATCCGCTAGGCACCAACCATTGCCCCAATCTCATTTTTTTTCTTCGACTTGCACATCTACGTGGTAAGACCTTTATTTTGATTATCCTTTAATTATGAGACAAATTAGAAGCTTTCTCTTGAGAGCTTGGTAGCATTAATACACCGTTGCCAACTACTCTGCCACCCATTGATGCCCGCCTGGAAGTTTTCAACTGGAACGCTGTTCAGAACGGGCGTTACGTTTTTCTGCATGTCCTCTACATTGTCAAAACGACGACCTTTGTGACGAGCAGCGATACGCCATAAAGTTTTGTGTAAAACTAAATAAATGAGCTACTGAGACGCTTGCCATGCTACAAGGAGCATACGGGAAGGATGTTTGTCCAAGGCTCAAGTGTTTAGGTGGCACAAAATCTTCAAAGACGGAAGAGAGGACGTCGATGATGAATAACGCACTGGGCTTTCATCAGTTCTCGAACTTCAGACAATGTGGCTAAAATTAAAGCCCTTTTGGACTCTGATCATCGGATGAGTAAACAAATGATGTCCTCCGGACAGACAGTTAATGCAGATTTTTACAAGGAAATGCTTCTAAGGTTGAGGAATCGAACTGCGCGCGTCCGCCCGGAGCTCACAAACAATTGGATTCTGCCTCCCGATAATGCGCCAGCCCGATTTGTCATCGACGGACTTTTTTCGATTCCCTCGATTAAAATCCAGCTTAAAAGGTCATCGTTTTAACAATCTGGAGAATTTGCAGAAAAACGTAACGCGGGTTCTGAACAGGATTCCAGTTGAAGACTTCCAGGCGGGCATCAATTTGTGGCAGAGTCGTTGGCAACAGTGTATTAATGTAGGAAGAGGCTATTTGAAGACTATTAGGGCCTGTTCACATAGGAGTCCGTTGCGTAGCGTTAAGGAAAAGATGACGTTGAGACGAAAATAAACCAATCATAGGCGTTAAAAATTTCATTGCTAATCGTTTGGAGGCCTATGATTGGCTTATTTTCGTCTCAATGTCATCTTTTCCTTAACGCTACGCAACGGACTCCTATGTGAACAGGCCCTTAAGGTCTCAAATAGCCTCCACGAATAGTATCTCACCACGTTGAAATGGCCTATTTCGCTAAAATTCATGAATTTTTTATTTTATTTTATTGGATAGAACATACTTTTAGCTTTACAAATCAGTTTTTGTTTTGCTTTTACGATAATTAGAAGGGGAGTTAAGAAGGATCTTATAAAAGTCTTTCAGTGCAGATAAACCGGAAGTGGGCATTTAAAAATGCTTTTTTCTCAAAATGTGTTTTTTTTTTTACATATGTTACTTTTTTGAAATCCATAACTCAAAATATTATAGATATATCCCTTTGAAATTTTTTATGTTTTGTTTCTATACTATTTTCTAGTGCATGAACTATGAGAAAAAGAAAAAGTTAAACACATTCTGAATTATGGCTGAATATTTGAATATTTATATCAACAATTTTTGAAAAATGACATATATTATTCTTTGATTGCTTCTAAAATTTTTATTTATGCATATATGCCTTAAATTATAGTTCATGCAGAAAATACTATGTTAATTATATTAGCAATAAACATTTTTAAATATATTTAATTTTAATTTTTTTATAATTTTTGAAAATGTTGCTATTTTTCTTCAAAATTTCATATATTTTATATATTTCATAAAATTATGTATGTTTACTTGAAATATTAATAGGTAAATCTAAATTTGGATTGCAAAAGTATCCGAAAATTTAAATACAATTTTTTTATGAAGTGAGTTTTAAAAAAAAGTGCTCCGAACGTAGTGAGATACCTTAAGTGCCTGTAAAATTATCTTCAAATAAACGAATTTTATGGAACCAGTCTCATTACTTTTTGGACAGACCCTGTAGTAGAGATCTGCGTCAGAGTTTTAATTAGAGTTTATTTGTTAGGTGTTTCAGCAAGGCTTCTTGAACTGAAAATAATTTTACACCTTCAACTTTAATGTTTGTATTGTTTTGAATAAATCGACATGAGAATCTGAATGATTTCACTATACTGGACGAATTTAAACCATACTTTCATCACCGACTGCATCACAATGAGTTTATTACCCAACGTCCTCCATTGAAAAAGAAGGCCTCTTCGGGGTTTTTATTTCTTTGCTGCAAAATTTTCTTTAGCAGCATCAAATTCCATTCCTTTTAGAAAGCTCTCGGGATTTACAAAACTTTGTCAATTTGTTCCCAATAAAAGTTTCCGAGAATGATGCTATTAAGTGTCCATATTCCCCTCTTGAAACATTCTTAACTTATTTCTCTCCGACTGGAATATCCTCTAAGTCAGGGGTCGGCAACCTGTTTTGCTAGGAGGGCATAATTCAGAAATGCGAGAGTTCGGCGGGCAGCATATTACCATTCCTTACATGAATTCACGCCATTACATCATTTGGCGGCTGCTGATTGGTCAGTTGAGTTTGCGTCGGTAATTGCCATAATATTTGATCCTAAGCGTATTTTAAATGAGATAAAATCTATTTCTTAGTTGCTTTCATTTATATATATATATATATTTTTACGCCATATTTTACAAGGAACGTGAATTTTTTTAAGTGGCGCCACCTATTAATGTAAACGTAATTTAAAGTGAAAAGCTATTTGTAAAAGAAATTTTCGCCATAAATGCCTTCATATTTCTTTTTTCTGCATGGAAAATTTTAAGAAATTAACCAATTTCCGTCGTAATTTCACTGTTAAATTTTAGGAGTAGAATAAAATAGAGTAAATATTACTCGAAATTGAATTTTTTCTTAAATTTAAATGTTAAAAAAAAAGGAAAGATATTTTCTTTTTTTAAATTTAAATGTTGAATTAAAAATAATGAAAGCTTTATTTATTAATTTTTAAATTTAAATGTTGAATTTAAAAAAAATTTATTTATTTTTTTAATTAAAATTTTAATTATAACATGCAAATTAATCCGTTACATTTTGAACGTTACTGCGTACTACGTTACTATTATTTGAAATAGATTCTATTTCGATCAAAAATAGTGATGGAAGTTTTGATTCTTGAAAAACAGACATTCTTTCACAAGCATCAGCGCACCAAATACACAAATACCGATGTAAACTCAATTGACCAATCAGCAGCCGCCAAACAATGTAATGGCGTGAATTCATGTAAGGAATGGTAATATGCCGGCGGGCACCGCTGGAGGAAGAGGAGGGGAGGGGGGGGGTAATATTTAAACATGAAAATATTATGGGGACAGTGGACCTTCAAACCTAACGTTTTTCGTTTTCAATGGATTTGCTTGAAATTTGAATATGTGATTAGTACCATAGATATGTAAAATTTAATGATGAAAGATTAATAATTTATGAATTATGAATAATTAATTATATCACAAATTGGCCTAATTAAAAATGTTCCATGCGCATTTCTTTTGCATATAATATGGTAATTTTCATTTACAGGATACTTTATAGAACTAACAATGAAACTTATTGCTTATTTTAAGCATTCATCAAAAATATAAAGAGAAAAAAATAATAACAGTGAAGACACCCTTTTTACTACGCAAAATACCTCTAAATCATCTTTTCAAGTACAAAATTTAGAAATTCTGAGCTACGAAGCATAATTATTTTCAATAAGATTTATTTGATGTACAGTTAAGTATATAAAACTTAAATTTCAAAGCAATACGATAATTAGAAATGCTCCTGGAGCAGTTTGAACATTCGTATGACATGAAAATTTTATTTTGAGAAAAGCACATTTAAAGTTATTGATATTAGTAACCACGTAATATCTAAATTAAATACAAATGTCTATAACCAGGAAAGTAATCACAGAAATTAAAAATTATTTTTGCAACACATTCCTACTCGTCCGTAGTTTCACAAATCAATAAAATTAAAAAAAAATCGAATTTTTGGACAAATTTCACAATTTTGAAAGTTCACTGTCCTCTTAATGCGATACAAATTTTTAATGCATAAATTCAAATTTTAATTTAAACAAAATAATCTTTAAATTGATAATAAATGCGTTATTTGACATTGCAAATCTGCGGCCACTCGTTGTAATGTGACACATAAGTTGAGTTCCCAGTTCTTGGGCGTGGTTCAAATGAGTGTCAGCGAGGCTTGATCGGCATTTTGTTTTAAGTATTTCATATTGGAAAACAAAGATTCACAAGTATATGTCGTCGTTCAAAGAGAGTTCCATTTCAGAGCACACTTTCTCAACAATGAAAAGCTATTTCCATTCACTAAATTCCAGAATTTTTCTTCATTATGATGTTGTTTTAATTCAATGTTATTTCTTATATTTATAACTTCATATTCTATGTCCTCCTTATTGGAAATATCAAAATATGTTGCGATTTTATGGGTAACACCTTCCTCTGAATGACAGAAAGGATTAATGAAAAACGCAAAGAATGCCTCCAATTCGCAGAATTCTTCAAATCTGGTATTGAATACTTCCAATAAGGAATCAAAATGTTTGGTAGATTGATAGCTGGTAGCTTTTCAATCGTAATAATTTTCTATAACAATTTTTTTGGGGGAAATGTGAAAAATTATCTTTCTCCATATGCGATTTCCAGAGTGGCAATTTATCTTTTAATGCATTTATCGCATCGTGCATTTACCATCATAGAAGCAAGGGGAGAGCGACACTGTAGAGAGATCAGTCTGGTCAGTTTTTGATTTTTACTGTTTTACGATTCTTAATTTTTTTGCTAAAATTATTTATTACAACTACGAGTGTTTGTTATTCAAATATCTAAAATTTTTCGGAATTTGAACGGCGGGCACTTTAAGATTGTTTCGAGGGCACCGCGTTGCCGACCCCTGCTCTAAGTACAGTAGAACCCCGTTATAGCGAACTTGGTGTATAACGAACGAAAATTTTGGCCCCACCGTTTTCCTATTGTATTTAATGCTAATTCATCCTTTTATAGCAAACCTCCGAAATCTTAAGAATCGGCTATAACGAACATTTTTTTCAGTTTAAAAGCGATTTTTAAAAAATTTTAAAACTTTTTAAGAATGTTGAAGATACAACGAATGTTGAAGAAGCAAAGAATGTTGAAGAAGAAGAAGATGATGAAGATTTATCTATCGCGATGTGGATAGAAAAGCACAAAATTTCATCATTCTCAGATTGTGGCGTGCAATTGTTCGAAACATGTGATGATGAAGTCATTACATGTGAAAATCCGACAGATGAAGATATTGTGGAAGAAATTAAAAGGAATCATTCTGAAATCGAAGATTCTGATTCTGATGGAGCACATAAATGATAAAATCTCCACCATCTTAGATGCTACAGCAGCGATGAGTGTAAGTAATAAGCTTTTGTCAATACAAACAGTGGAAGAAAGAGTGTTGGAGTCATTTGATGTATTGGACAAAGAAATTCATAAAATGTTTTTGAAATCGGCATCACGTGAGAAGATTACCGATTATTTCTGTATCAAAACAGTGAGTAACAATTGAAAGTAAAATGAATTTATTTCCGTTTTTAGTTAATTTAATTAATTTTGTGTCAGTTTAATGTAATCAATTTTTGTCAATTTAATTCATTAATGATCATTTTAAATTGATTTTATCATTCTTTCAATGCATCATTATTGAATATACATAGCAACTAATGAATTATACATTTTGTGAACTCTAACATTTTTCTTAATGGTTCGGATATAGCGAACCACCAGATATAACAAACAAAACCTTTGGTCCCTTGAAGTTCGTTATAACGGGGTTCGACTGCATTCTCAGGGCCTTTTTATCGCATGGGCAAATCGGGACTTTGCCCAGGGCCCCCTGATGCTAGGGGGCCCCAAAACTGTCCTCTTCAACGTGCAAAATCTCCTTAACGATGTTTCGCAATGCTAAAATAGATAGGGTGCTAGATAAGTGAAAGTTTTTAATTTCACTCTCTGATTTAAGAAAAATGTTAAACCATCAGACTATATCAGAAGTACAGCAGAAGGTTAAAGGCTTGTTCAATTTGATCTGAAACATGTTTATGAATGCTTCATCTCATCAACCATACACTGTAATAGCAAATATAGGACTCGCATGCAGGATTGTTTGGTTTAAATCATATTTTGAATCAAAATTTAAATCAAATGATTTTCTGTAATCCTGATTTTTAACAACTTTTCCTCTCACGCTTGGTGTATGCACCTAATACTTATAATAGTATAGTGTAGCGTACTGGAAATGGTCTTATTTTTTCCCGAGACCCCACAACTGCTGAAACACAGCTGCGTGTTTTTCAAAGAATGTGTTGTTCGGTTCCACCAGTTCGGAACACGTGGGGGGATTAAAAACCGTTTTCCTTACAAGACGCAGCCACTAAAGCTGTCATCTTGGACGTTCTGCAATGTAGTAAAGTTCGGCGTCTAAAAAGAAACTGTCAGCCGATAATCTGCCGGCATCTGCCGCCCCCTCGACCCCTTCTAAAAAATCCAGACATTGGGGAGAGCGGCGTAGAACATCGACCCGAGCGGTTGTGTTTTTGTGAGGCTCCTGTTTTTTTTTGGGGGGCCGGAATGGGCCCTGGAGCGCGCACTGTAAATCTGCACATAAATTAAGTGTATATGTCGAGAATGTCTAATGTTTAATTTTTTTCTTGTTAATAAATTGTTAAGTTTTGTTTTAAAAATTTGGCCTTCGTTTTGTAAATTAGAACTCTGTCTTTCTTTGGTATGGATCAATAGTTGTGAAATTTCTTCAAAATGCCTCAGAGAGTTTTTCAGCCTTACAGTGACGCCACAATAGGATACTATGGATAGTTCTTATTTTCTTAAATCTTTGCAAAAGGGGGAGGGGGGCAATTAGCATCTGTTCAGGGGCCCCCCAGCATTCATAATCGGGCCCTGTGCATTCTTATAGGTAAGCGGCCTATATCTGACGATTACTAAACTTCTCCGAAAGTTGACGACGCTAGCATGTTCGCTTCCCCTTTCTGCGCGTCCCAGATTTCAAACCTTTTCGTGGTACCGAAACTTTTCCCTCTTAATCGCCCCGGCTGAAGCGAGAGACGCGATAAGTTCATGGCAAAACTTTCCGTTTCACCCCGTATCGGCTTGAATCAATTGTCTAGTTAGTAAATACTCTCCCTTTTTGCTTTTTTTTTTTTCCGACCACGCAACATAGGTTACATCAAGTCGGATGCAAACACTTCTGGTGGGTCGCGTCTCGATGAGGGATGCGGAGAAAAGTGAAAAGAGAGCGAGCAAAGCCCATACCACGGCGCACAAATCCCATATCCCCCCCCACCCCCCTTTCCCATTCCATTGGCCGTGCTAAACCGCAAACCTAAGCAAATTTTGAGATCGATACGGCTATTTTTAGAGGCTGTCCCCGGTCCTCGGCCGATCGGAGCTCATCGGAAAAATCCGCCAGATCCGTCAACTCCTCTCTCTCCCGAGCAAACAGCCGCAGCATCCGATTCTCAAGTTCTATATGCCACCCCCTTTTTCCCTACATTCTATTGTGCGCGAGGGCAAACAAGCTAATTCTCCGAACTCGCACCTCTCTCTCTCTCTCTCCTCCCCCCCACGTCATTTCGCAACCGCCCCCCCCTCTCCTCCTCCTCATCGTTCGATCGATTCCCACTTTGCCGCGAGGGGTTGTAAAACACGGGATGTACACTACTCACGCTGACGTACGAGCCTATTCCCCCTCCTCATCCTCTTTTTTTTTTTTTTTATTTATTCCCGGCGGCACTTCAAAAGGCGTTCGGTATTTTTCTGGTGCTCATTGTAGGGAAAACGCTGGGGAGGAAACGGGTCGTTGCCAAATAACTCCCAGTGATGACAGACGATTATTTTATTACGGGATTAAAAGGTTTTTTTTTTAATGTTTATAGAAGGGATTCGAAGGCAATATTTCATCTCGTGTCTAGATAAATATTGCTTATGTAATAGTCAATCATATCTCTCCTCTATAATCCAATTAAAAAAAAAAAGTCAACTTTTTCTAAAGCTTCTATTTGTTTACAATAAAAATGATTGAAAGTGCCATGCCTAAAGGGCATAGTTTTAACTATTACAGACTACGGTAATTTTCCTTTTTTTTTTTTTTTTTCATTTTTGATGTATTTTGCATTTGAGATTTATGGAAGAGGAAAAAAGAAATCAGACAGTATTTGCAAATAATTTGCGAAACTTTCTTAGTACGAAACACAGATAGGGTAAAAATGCTTTTGGCGTTAAAAAAATAAGGAGTTTACAGAATTAAATAGAGTATCATCAAGTAAGTTTATTTTCGAAGCTAATGTATAAGGTTTGGAGGGTTTGAAAAAATATAACTAAAAATAAATAACCCAACAGAGCTAGATAATTATAAGAAGATTGCAGACAAAAACAAACAGAAATCCAGCACTCTGGGCTTCACATCAGAGGCAAGATTCTGTAGTAGTGCCGGAACTGAACCAGAAACCGAGGTAACCGACTTGTCATCAGGGAGCCTAACCAAATCAGTTACCTCAAGGGGAACTTTCTGAATAGGATGCAGGTATAACCAAAAGACATCCCAAGGCCCCGAGATCCCCATTGAAACATTTAGTCAAAAGAAAATGAAAAGACACAGACAACTTACAGTACGGGATCAACGCACCATACATACAAGTACACATACAATCCTAATGAAAAGCCAAAGATGCATACATACCCTAATTCCGTAGGTGACGGTTATGGCGAAACAGCAGCCAATTTCACCCTAGTAGTTACGTCACTGTAACAAAACCACAGCGCCACACCCCATTGAAGTTTAAACAAATGAAAACAGAAACCCTATCCTAAATGTCTTTAAAATATACCTGAGTCTAAATGCCATTTTTTTAAAACTTTTAAATTGCCGAAATTTTTAGGGAAATTGTTCTTAGGTTTTCCTCAAAAATGCTACATGCCTCCAAAAAATCTTCAGCGTTGTTACATATGTTTTTTATTCTGTATAGTTGTGAGTAAAAGATATTATAATAAATTTTATAGTTCAAGTTGCTATGGAAATTGGTAAACGTGATAACCTCAAAGTTAAAATCTAATCTTTTATCATATATCCCAATTTTTAATTCGCTATTTTGAATTTTAATTTTTAAATCCAGATAAGTCGCAAAATGATAATTATCATTAGTCCTGTTTAAAGTTAGTTCCTTTGGATAGATTTGATTAAGAAATTCCAAATCGTTGCAGTTAAAAATTATAAGGTCATCAATATACCTAAATCCGGTAATATTATTTGAGTTAAGACATTTAATTTCGTAAGAATGCAAGAAAATGTTTGCAAAGGCGCTAGAAGGGTTGGAGGTTTTACAAATACATCACGCTATACATACCCATTCTCTTAGAGTGTTCATACTAGAAAAAAAGCTATGTTTTTTTAGTTCTTACGTGAAGCGCAATTTACTTGCCTTATTACTGTAATGGAAGAATATACATTGTTTGTTATAAAGAAAAAGTAAAATCACCAGCGAGACAGAGTTATAATTATATGAGCAAGCAACAAAAGACATTCAAATATATTTAACAGATTAAGTACACCAAAGGCTCAATTTCCTCTGTCACTTAGGTAAGTGTGTCCCTGGTCACCCTGTGTTGACGCGTAGAAAGACATGTAAAAAAAATGTGCAAAAAGACGAAAGCGACCTAATATTGAGATCAACAAAATGTCAGTTCTTTAAGCTGCAGTCTCTCGTTTTATTTCGAAGAAGTTTTTTAGTACATCCTCAAATGATCCAATCTTTAGTTACGTGTAAAGTAGTGGAAAAACTTTTTGTATCGTACTTGTTGAAAAATGAAATTTATGCTGAGGTCTGACGTAATAAAGGGCACATATTTCGTTAAGTAGTGCAAATACTGTTTCAGACGTGCCCGAGGTAGCGCTTTGAGCTTGGGATTGGGGATGCTCGGTTTAAATCTCGACGAACGCTATCAGATACCTTCGTGTCTAGACTGAACATGAGCCCTTTAAACTCTTATTTATATCATAAGCAATTAATCTTTGAATGAAGAAGGTTGCTTTGAAACAATTAAAGTGAGTTTCAAGGTCACTGGAAAAGTAAGGAAGATTTATATTTCTAAAGGGCATAAAGGGACTTTCAACATCTTTTTTTTTAAAAAATATTTAATATTTTACTCTCTGTACCACATAAGTATAATTAATATTATTTTTTACTATATTGAATTCGTTCAGAATTCACAAATAAGCATTTTGTGGAAGAATAAGATATATTTTTCTAAAAATTCTTAAAAAATGCTGGAATTTTTTCAAAATTATCTATGCGCATTTATTTTCATCTAATTTCTTTCAAATTTCTCAGACTTGTTAATTGAGGTGTTTGTCACAAAACTGTGTATAGTTCTTTGAAACCATAAACATTTTTCAAATTTATAGACCATGAAATAAAGCAAAAAAAAAATAGGCAGAATTAAAGAAAAAACATTTAAGGCTTTAGATTCATACAGAAAATTCCATGCACGGTTATATTTATGTTTATATATATATATATATATGACAGTTCCGTAACTGATTGACTCACTGACTGACTGATTGACTGACTGATATACAACGCACAGACCAAACCGCTGGACCTAAAGGGCTGAAATTTTGCATGGCGATTCTTCTTATAGTGTAGAGGTGCACTAAGAAAGATTTTTGAAAAATTCTTCTTAGATATTTTAAAATTAAATTTTTAAGCTGTTTTAGTAACCTTTTTTAAGTTTGCATTTAAAATATTAATCTGAGGATTATAAAATTTATATCACGAGAAAGATCATAAAAATTCCTTTAAAATGAAATCTTTTTCGAATCTTTACCTAAATTTTCTGGTTTTTGGTGAATTTTTAAAATTAAATTTTAGAATTTAATTTATTAAATGCTGATCACGTGATTTCTTTTTCTGGTACTTTAAATAAATTTATCGTCACGTCCATAACAATGAAATAAATAAAAAAATATTTTTTCCCTTTCTAATGCGGCAGACGATTGGACATTATCCAAAAAAATATTAAAAACAGTAAAAGATATGTTCCTCAAACTGTACTATATTAACTGTACTATATTCTTTAGTATGTCCTATTACATTTAATTTGAATATTTTCTTCTACATTATTTTGCCTATAAAAATATCCCTTACGATTTTTTATAAATATATATATATATATATATATATATATATATATATATATATATATATATATATTTTTTTTTTTTTACATCAGTTGCATACATTGACCATTGTATTTAATTTGAATGTACTCCGTAGCGAAGTGCGGGTTTTCAGCTAGTATGTAAATATGTATATATATATATATATATATATGGTAAACTTATATTTAAAAATTTAAAGTTTTTAAATGATATGGAAAGCTCAAGGATCATTTTGAAAAATATTAGCATTTTTGAAAAAAAATTTGAAAAACAGTCATCATTCTGCCAAAAAATCCTTATTTTGAATTCTAGGGGTTTTCAATGTAGTAAAAAATAATAGCAATTACTCTCATCCCGTATATAGAGTTAAAAATTGCAAATTTAAAAATTCGACGTTGAAAGTCCCTTGTCCCTTTAAACGATAGGCAACCGATCAGAAGAAGTTTGGGCAAACTGGAATATTTTCATATGGTCACTTCATCAGGGCGAGTTTGGCTTCCATACCAAATGGCTTCTTAAAACACTATTAATACATAATAAACATGATTTTGGATAGAAAGATTTTGTATGATGTACCAAAATTGCATATTCATCATATTGTTGCATAAGTGTTGCAGCATGTCTGGGTGTGAGACTTTTTTAGTGTAACCGTTGCTGCGGTATTGAAAAGTTTTAGCAGATTGCATTAATTGACATGCCGTATAACTTGAACTTTATGCTACCTATAGATGATATTTGTCTCTGAGAAGTATGGTATATATCAGGGGTGGCCAACTTGCGGCTCGCGAGCCACATGCGGCTCTTTGAAGGATTATTTGTGGCTCTTAATAAATGTACCTGAGTTCCCTTTTCATTTTTGTGTTATTATATTTTAAAAAATTATTATCGTTCCGTATGTGTTTCAAAATGTCTTTTGTGGCTAGAACGAGGGTTGCTTCAACGTTCATCGCCAACCAAAACCAAAACTAAATAGACATTAAAAGAAAAACAGCGGCTGACGGCGACGACAACTCTTGACAGCAGCATGAAGTGGAAACTTCACGACTTTATCTAGTGTTCGGCGTCCGACGGTCATCTCTTATGGCGGGAAAGAACGCCACTAGTCAGGCTCAGCGTCGAAAATAAATCAGCTAACTGGAATCAGGTCAAACGCCATCTCAGAAGGTGAAGATATTTATTTAATTACAATAGCACATACATAATTAATTTAATTATATTTACAGTATTAACTAACTCAACAAAACAGCTCAAAGAATTACTGAGAAGTGCTGTCACCAATTATTCACCAAATTGTAAAGAACTATCAAGAGAAGTAAAATAAATGTGTTTAATTTTTAATTTTTAAATTCAATACACATATTTTGTACTTTTATTTGTATGTTTTCAATAAATATAATTTCTGTAAAAAAAATTTTTTAATACCTTTTTTGCATAACTTTTAAATACGTATTTAATTGCGGCTCGCGAAAAATTTCAAATTTTGAAAAATGGCTCGGATTATCAAGGAGCTTGGCCACCCCTGGTATATATTATTTATTCTGTAAAATATAATTAAGTTTCATATGGTAAATATTGTTAATGTTGCTGAAATAATTAAGACATCGGTCATAGTTTTCACCTTAAAGAATTAGTTGCATGGACCAGATATTACCGATGCAAAGCAATTACGTTGTAACAGAAAAATGACTAAGTACTCTCGAGAACAGGGTTTCTCAAACTTTTCTTCAGATGGGGCACTTCGTAAATCCTGAAATTTTAACGGAGCGCCTTGTTTATTTTGTAGGTTACGTAATAATACATAATCAATACAATTTTAAAAGATTAGATAAAAATTATTTATTTAGTTTTTAATTTTGTAGACATTTTAGAGAATTAAGGGGGAAGATCACCTTCGCACCTGCAAAAATACACTAATTTTACTAACAAGCCTAATGGGTTGTCAAACAGATAATTCGTAATTAATTTAAACTAATTTTTAGGGTGAGTTGTATAAAGCTTTATCTATTAGAAAACAAAAGCAGAATTGTTCGGCAGATTATTAGAAATTATTTTATGTAAAAAAAAAGTTAATGTTTTACGAATAATGAATCTTAGGTCAGTGCATTGCACGCAGTTAAAAAAAACTATATGAGATACATATTAAATTATTTGTATATATTCTATCCATAGGTTATACTTTAATCAACACCTAAAATAATTACCATATTTCGCATAAAAATATTTTTTTCAGGCAAATGTATTTAATGTACAATAAATATCCTAAAATGTTTTCACAAAAAATTGCTGTAAAAAATTAGTAATACGTGTTTACCTAAATTTAGGTAAAAAAATGTGTACACGTACTACTTGTATACAAAATTTTAGCAATTTGTGACCAATTAGTTTTGAAGAAATACTTCGCACAAGTTGGAAAATAACACTTTTTAGAAAAGCCATTTAAAGTTTCTATATATTACTTTACAATTAGCTTTATACATTTGGCCATAAAATCGGTAGAAATTATAGTATTGACTTAATTTTTTAAAAGATTCCTTACCTTCTATTCTTTAAAATTAAATCATAATAAAAAAATTGAGATTTTTGAAGGTTTTAAGGTGATCTCCCCCCCCCCCCCCTGATTCAAACATGTTGGAATTTCTTGTATCCGTTACAGGATATAAAATAATTCAAGGTTTTTGAGGTGCATAGTTTTGGAAACACTGCATTAGAATTGGGCCACTCAAACTGCGGCCCGCATCACTCATTATCAGGCAGCTGCTTTTGCTTTATTTTGGAAATTAGTGCCTTAAAAATACAAGATTGCACATAAATGTGCTATCTGCTGCTCACGTATCTTTGTAAATCATCCAGTTCCAAAATGAAATATGCGAAGAACGTATATAGATATCGGCTTACTGATTCTTACCTTAATGACATATTGAGTGTAGCATGTATAGCAGGTATAAACCTGATTTGTCTAAAATAGTCAAAAATTTGCCTCAACAACAAAAAAAATAAAATTTCACTCATTTTTAAATAAACGTTTGAGTACATTTTGGTCTCGAGTCCATTATATTAATTAAAATTTACCTTTCATAGTTGGCAAATGTCGTTTTTTGTGCAAAGAATATCAAACTAACGTCTCGCAGTTAGTATCTTTTTTTCATTATTATATTATGAGGCGTAGTGTACTATGTTGGGGCCCGCGTAACTTAGCAAACATATGCATATAGCCTGAAGGAAAAAAAGGTTGAGTATGACTTCTCTAGAATGTCTTTCGCAGGTGGTATTATGACATTTGACAGATTATTTGTTTTGGTTTAGATGCCCTTATTTGACGTTCTTACGGTTTCGAGGCTGTTGCATTGATAGATATATATACAGATTTATTAGCTTCATTGTTTTTGATAGTAGAAATCTACGTAATTGCTTTGTCATCTTAAAATTTTTTTTTTGAGTATAAATGTCTTTTCATTTATATTTCAAAACCTTTTAAGAACTAGGATTTTATCTTTGTGTATTTACTTTATTAACATTTTTACTTTTATAATCAGTTAGAAATTTTATAAAAAAATTAGGGAAAGGAACAGAGCACGATGAAATTCAATAATGATGACTATATATAACGTTCCTTTTATTAATTAAAATTTACCTTTCATAGTTTGAAATGTAATTTACTTCAAAGCATATCAAACTAACGTCGCACAGTTAGTATATTTTATTTGTTTCTGCTTTACTTGTTTGCTTCGTTAAGACAGTGTGTCCCGTGTGTGGGCATGTGGTCATTAAATCCCTCCCTCTGATTTATCCTTCGAGAGTTCCCTTTTCCATGTATCGCTTCTACCACAACCTCCGGCGACGTTCTTTTGGAATTTTCTGTTGTCTCTCTCGTTTATATCAAAGAGTATGATGACCTCAAATATTAGTACTGTTCACAAAGACAGCCCTAAATGTTCCTGGGCTTGGTGAAGAACTATTAATTAGTTCGAAACTAGTTGCCACCCTTTTATTTTTTAGTGTGATTACTAAGCTGTGTATTCCCGTTATACTTTTATATTTCCGAATGATTAGAAATTATTTATAATCGACACATTCTGTATTAACTCCCAAACGGTACGGTGGGGGTCGGATCCGACCCAAGGGTGTGTTTTCCCCCTCCTGTACTCTCCCCTCTCATTGCAACAGATCAAGTTGACAAGGAACCCTACCAGCCAGTCTTGCAACAGGTGTTGGAGTGTTTGCAGTAAATACGAGTGTCTTTGTTGAAAAACGTTATTCATGATGCCTAGTCATTTTTTTTGGTGTGTGTGTGTGTGGGGGGAATTTCTAAATTTTTTTATTTCAATTTTGAAGGCCGAAAATGTCAGAATATATTATTTTTTTACATTTTTGTGCTCGGAAATTTGGTTCATTAACTCCTAAAACTAGGTAAAAGACTAAATTACATATTGGACCTAATATATACAACATTCTATGTAAATGCCACAGAGATTTTCTTTGTTTTACAAAATTACAATTCGTTAGTCTTTTTTTCTACAAAAAGGTTTTTATTTCGTGTAAAATATTATCAATAAATGTTATTATACAACAAAAATGCTTATTCTGTACTTAGTTCAATCAAAAACCTCATTAAAAAAAGAGATCGGGTCGGATCTGACCCGACAGTATCATCTATTTCGTCTCAAACTTCTGTAACAATTGAGGGTTAATTTTTACTGAAGTCTAGATTAGAATAAACACACACACACATATTTATATTCATATATATGAAGATGAAGATTGCAGGGCAGTTTAGGATTTGTAGTATCTAACAGACAATTCTTTTTTTTCGTCCTCCTAACTACCATAATTTTCGGAAATACCTGACACATCATTAAGTTAATTTGTTTATACTTCTGTCCTAGTGTCGCTGCGACAGACATATAGATTTTTCGGCTACTCTTTGCAAAGGAGTTTTCATACCGAGGTCCCACTAAACCCTTACTCAGACCTAGGTACAGGTTTTAACTTGAGTGGTTCTTTCCTGGATCATTTCTACAAAGAGAAATCAACCTTAAGTATCAAAATTAAGTATCTATGCATTTTTTCTATGATTTTTCTTTTCCCACCATAGCATTAGGATCGACATTCATCCACCAATAATTCAAAGCATTTTGAAACCCTAGATGCTCCATTTCAGGTTATAAATATAACAGCTAAATATTCATTCACTCATGGCCCATAAAATTCGATATCATTAAATAGGAAATCGAATATGTAAAGGAAATAAATAAACTGCACGTACCTTTAAACCAGCCTATTAAGGGGGAAAAAAGACATTTTACTGACACATCACAGGAAAAATATTTCGGGGATGAGGCTAGAATATTCACAGGATGGGAATTTTTGGCCCTTCTAGCACTCTAAGTTTAAGTTCATTTTAAAATGCCGAGTGAGCCAAAAGTTCAGAAAAAATTAAAAATTCATAAAAAAGGAAGAAATTATGATAAAGAAGTGCAGTTTGCAAGAAAAGGCTCACAAGGAAGTCGGATTTTTTTAGAACAAAATAAAAATTAAAAAAAGTCACTGGTCCAGCTTTGCGAGCAATGCTAGTCCCCGTGGACAGTTCCGCCGCCATATTATTCATAACGGTTTCCAACGCAGTAAAGCGGCCCTCCTCCAACGAGGGTCTTCCATTTCGTGGCCGATCCTCCAAATTCTCGTGTATCACGGTCTTTTATTGCAAGATTGATTTGCATAATTCTGCTGAATCTCTCGCATGTCAGCGCCATCTACCGGTGACTTTTTAACTTTTAAAACTTTTTTAACCTTTTAAATTTTTTGAACATTTTTTGGCAGCTAAAAAAACTTCTTTATCACGATTTCTTCCTTTTTTTATGAATTTTTAAAGTTTTTACGAACTTTAGGCTCACCTAAATAGATTACGTGTTAGGGAACAGATATCGAGATTTTTTTTTTTCTTTTTTTCTGCATTTCTAAAATATATCTTTTAAATTATACTTTAACCATACATTATATTTATAAATCAACATCCTTTTTAAGTAAGAGGTATTCTACTTGATAGTAGCGATATGTTTTGTTTTACTCATAGTTCAGGGGGGGGGGCAATATCTCCCTTAAATAATTTAGTTAAATCATACAGGAAAACAATTCATACATGAGCATATTAGCTTTTTAGTTGAACAGTTGTTTGAACTCATTCTTGGAACATGTTTTTTCTTCTATTTTTGTGGAAGTAGCAAATCTGAACCTGTTTAAAGACAGACTTAGAGGAAATTTCATTAATTTAATTTTTAACTTACTGTTTTTTTTTATTATGTTCACGGAATTGAAAGATACATTTATAATACAACGAAAAAAAAACCGCCATTGATGTAAAAACATAACTCAAATTTGCGAAGCTGTCCACCATATTTTCCAGGAACTGATCATGATTCTGGTCTATTTTTATTCCGCCAGCAAGCAAAAGGGTGCAATCGATTTACTAGACACCTCAATTTGTCTCCGTTACAGATGAGATGGAATCGAATAAAAGAGTGAGGGAGAAGAGTCGATGCCCCATCGAAACTCAATGAACGGACGCACCTCTTGTCTTTGTGAGCCAATAGACGGATGTAATGAGGTTATATGTCACCCAGAGGCCATTTGTCATGGCGACCGGACAAGAAGAGGGATCAACTACTAAGAAAATGCGAGATGAAGTACACTGAAAAATGGTATAACGACTACAAACAAAAGATCGGGACTATGATAGCGTTTTTGTTTTGCGGGAAGATAGCTTTATACCATCTAGAGTACATATCTTTTATACTCTTAATTCTCTTTTCATTAGCCAAGGGGATTTTTGCATTTTTTTTTACATGTAGATGTATATGAAAAGAGGACATGATTGTATAATGTGAAAAAATTAAGTATTATTGCAATTAAGTATGTGTTATTGTACTGAAAATTGCAACTATATGAAGTTATGAATAACTATATGAATGTTAACTATAGTTTGTTTTGCAAATGAATACATGCATGTTTGTAAATACTTATACGCTGCTATATGAAGTTGTTAATGCCTTTATGTGCGTTTATTGTATTGTAACTGTGCATGTAAATTTGTAAACATATTTAAGTTGTTAGTGGAAATGTATTGTTGTTATAAGTATGTCTTGAAATGTGTAGGTGTAAGTGGATACTTCTATTTTGATATTTGTCACCAGAAGAATGTTGAAAATGCTTTGTATAACTGTGAAAAGTGTACCTAATTATTGAATACCTACTTATTTATTTAATTATTATCTAATTAGTTAAAAATTATCGAAAGAAATATATTAATGTTTTTTGCTCGGATAGTATCTGCTGCAAAAGTAAACTTGAGTCAAATAAAGAGGAAAAAAAAGTGATGTGCTACCCAGGAAGGTGTTATTTTGGCAATGTAAGTAATTTTGTAACTATTTGGGGATTTCCCCTAGGAGTTTAGAGTTTTATTGTGGTGTTTGGCCTAAACAGATGTTTGACTTATCCAGTGCTACCAATTGGCGCTCTTTAGCAGATTTGCTGTCGAGCGATTAGTTTTCACATGTTCTGCATGCCGTAAGGCGGGACAGTGCATTTATTGAATTTATTTTTTTTTTCTTGCATGCCTGTTTATGAACGTGTTATTGCAATAATCTCGTAAGAATTTTTTTCTGATTCCAAAAACTTAGTACCCAAATAATTTGTAAATTTTAAAATATATAATGTGATGCAGAGCATATAAAAGATGCAATTTAAATTAAAAGATTTTAAGTATAAATTGATCCCCATTATTACTGTTCAGTGATTAGTGACATAAGCTGCCATCCCATGGAAAAAAAAATTAGAATCCCCGACAAGTCATGGACGCTTCTGCACTGTTCCCTCACAGGGAGAAAAGTTGGGTCATCACCCTCTGAATGCCAGTGAAGTAGCCTAAAAGTCTAGTAATGAATATGGGCGAATATCCCTTACATAAGTGCCTGCCGCATTGATGAAACAAAAATTTCGGTTGAAGACACGAATTGTAACATTTGTTTCCTGTACACAAACATACACGCAGAATATCTGTTTGAATGGAGGAACGACATTAAAAACATCTCAAAATCGTTAACACCTTTAATCTAAAGTGAAAACACAAGATACTTTCTATATGATCTTATAAATAACAATATATAAATTATAAATCAGATTTTATTGATAAAAATATGTAAAACTCTAAAAATAATCGGTTCCCAATATTAAATATGCACCAAGGTATTATTGATTAAATTCATCAATCGTTCCTGTGCTAAACGTCACCATGGCATTGCTATTAATTGTTTTTATTCGTGTCTATTGTTTATTTTATCTTATTTCACTGGAAGAGACAAGTTTCAAAAGCAACAGCAGCTTGCCGTGTAACGAACGGAGAAATGGTGAAGCTTGCCATTTGTGTTTTTCTGCGTGTTGCAGAATTCTTTTAGATCCATTCGAGTTAGTTTTGCAGCCTACAACCTGTTTGCAGGATAAAAACTGATATAATGAACATTATATCACTGGTTATCGTTACAACTTGATGCGATAAATAATAATGACCGAGATGACAAACTATTTGAGTTACTACGTTTGACACTGAAATCAAATCTCATTCCTGGCCAAAAACACTTCTCAGAATAGAAATAGAAGTGCTTTGACCTCTAGACCCAGTTAAACAAATGGATATAGTTGTTCAGGAAACTAAAATTCAAAAATTAAAAATAAAACACCACATTAATATACGTTTGAATATTCGTTTAAGCATGTTTAAACTCTGAGATCTAACCTTCTTTTCTAACTACATAAGCTTCCCATCAACATCTATGTGAATTTAAATTATATACTACTGATATATACCAGAAAGTCTTGCAACTGATGAACATTGAAAAGAGATTAGGATATTAAAACTATGATAACAATATTTGAAGAACAAGATATTCACTCACCCAGTCTTAGCGAAGTTAGACCAATACCGCATCATCCTTCTACATAGTTGCCCTTCGGCTTTCGTGTATCCAAGGGTTGGATTCAGGGGTTCTCCAAAGATAAAGTTGATTTCGTCAGCATGCATGACGCCCATCCACCTGGGCCAAGGATTGACACTAGAACGGTGGCTGAAAAAATACATATAGACATCATTGCCAGTTTCGGCATAGCGAAGGGCCATGTCATTCACACCGCAAGTGAATTGCGAGTCACCAACAATTTTATCAATTGCGTCACGATTCTTAATGGTGTCCTCAGGGTTCTCCCAATCTGTGTATTGGAATATTATAGCCTCCTGACCGAGTTCACCAATATATGGATTAAGTTCCTTGACGGCGTCGATAAACTCTTGCCGATTGATGTAGACGTCTTCTTGGTTTTTGAAATGCTCAGTTAGATGGTATATAATAAAATAACTACCCTCCTCTGAATTGCTACCCATCAAGATGTTCGTCTTCTTGAAGTTCTTGGTTGCCAGCGACTGTTCAGGCATCTCATCTAGAAAAGCACCATCGACTACGGGTGTGAAAGGGAACTCGACAACTCCATAGTTGCCCCATTCATTGTTGACCATTTCGAAGGGGTCACTTGTGCGTAGGCACTCCACTACGGCATTCATCTGGGAGCGGTCGCTAGGGCACTTGACAGATTCGGCAAGCAAAAGACCACGTTTGATGCTTTCCTCTCTGTCTATGATGGCCCATGGGACAGTAGGTGAACCGCTCTGTAGTATAGCCTGGCTAAACAGGTGTCGGCTAAGTGGGGATACTAAATGCATGCCAACGCTCGCCGCTCCTGCGCTTTCTCCGAAGAGAGTAACATTGTGTGGATTACCACCGAAGTAGACAATATTGTCTCTAATCCACTCGAGGGCCATCAGCTGATCGAACATGCCCGCATTGCCTGGGACATCGGGGCGATCGAAAAAGAGGAAACCAAGAGATGCCACCCTATAGTTAATGGATACTACGATTATTTGTTCCTCTGCGCTTAATATCTTCGGATCGTAGACATCTAAGGTTGTTGTACCACTGTAAAATCCGCCACCATAGAACCATACCAGAATGGCAGCTCCTGTTAAAAGAAAAATAAGTTTAATGAATAAAAATATTTCAAATAAGGGATTTCTGTAAGTGTTTATGCGTTATTTTACGGTAAAGTAAAATTATATCAACCATACTGTAAGTGTTCTTCTATGTGTTACATAGTATTAATATTCACGAGATTTGTACAATTGTGTGTACAATTTATGTTCTCTTACCTATAATCCATCAATTTTGCAAAAGGATTTTGTAACTATATGTTACAGTCTCGTTATGTGTAACTAATGGTTTTACCTACAAGGCTCTTCCAGGAAATCTTTTAGTTTAAAATATTACATTTTGTATTTGCTAATGAGAAACAGGAAATACATTGTATTACTTTATCGAGTTAAATGTTTTGGCTTTGTATATCGCTTCTATGAATATTGTGCGAGGTTTCATATTTCATTGTCCTACTATTTTCAGGTAACACAAAAATACTTTAAGATATAAAAGGAATGTAAAATGCTTTTATGAAATTAAGATTTTAGGATTCAAACATTAAGCAAAGGAAATAAAAACAACATAAATTATCCGAGATTGATGCAATTAAACGTTTTCTTATTACTTTTATTGTTACTAAGGTTTGGAGAGTCATGGCTACTATGATTGCTTTTTGAAGTAGCTAAATTTTTCATCACACACTACACTACTTTCCAACTCTCATAACCAGATAGGGATCAAAGAAATTAGTTAGCTAAGAAGGATTCAAAACATTTCATAGGAGTATGAAATGTTTTGAATCCTACATACATGAACACGAAAAAAAGATAACATTTTTGTACAGAATTATTTCTATTCCTCAAGGATGTAAAATTCAATTAAGCTTTAAATAAACCTATTCTAAGTTCGAGGTTGATAAAGTTTTTGTATTTATTCAGTTACAAGAATGTTTAGTATTTATTCAGTTACAAGAATGTTTAGTATTTATTCAGTTACAAGAATGTTTAGTATTTATTCAGTTACAAGAATGTTTTCTATTTATTCAGTTACAAGAAGTTTTGTATTTATTCAGTTACACTGTGACGCCGCGCTTCCTTCTACATGGGTTTTGACGTTGGATAGGAAGGGACGGTCCATTAGCGCCCTTTACACTACGTTCTTTCCCGCGTGAAACCACGATCCCGCGCGATTGAGTGCACGTGTGAAGGTGTCGGAGGGGAAGGGAAAGCGGCTTTGGAGCGTGCTGCAAGTTTTCCTGCGCGCAATCCCGTACGCTCTAAGCACTCCAAGAGCGTAAGTGTAAAGGGCGCTATTAGCGCCCCGTACTCTCCAAGCACTCGCAAACGAACGTACGTGTAAAGGGCGCTAATTTCTTGGCCACCAAGAAGCTCCGATTTGACCCCTCTAGACTTTTATTCTGTGGGGTTACCTGAAAAACATTGTGTACGCTGAGAAGATCTGGGACTACGCCCTTTATCGGATAGAATCACTGCTGCAGTAGCGACTGTGACTGCTATGATCGAGCGTACCTGGATAGAGATCGACTATCGCCTAAATTTGTGCCGACGGGGGCGGGGGGGGGGGGGTGCTCATATCGAAAAGTATTAGGTAAAGTCCGAAACTTCATTCGTTTCTGTATCTTTTGATGAAAAAATAAATACCATGAATTCTATTATATGGTTCTTTATTTCACGTTGCAATCACGGACACCTCTTTCGATGACCCTTGATATAGGTCATACCTCTGTGTGGTAGATGTCTTTCTTTGAATGAATTTTGCTCATACCCCCGCTATTATTGTATAAACATATAAATTACTTAAATAAGGATAGATGTTTAAGTAGAGGAATTATGTTACAATGGCATAATATATATATATATATATATATATATATATATATATATATATATATATATATATATATATATATATATATATATATATATATATATATATATATATATATATATATATATATATATATATATATATTGGTCAGTATAACCGTGCGGTGATTTTAAACAGTTAAACTATTATAATCAATACTAAAATTTAATGAAAACTTATTATTTACAAAAGATATTTACAAAAATACGTCCTTCATTAATAATAAAATAGGCTAATGAACATTATATAGCAGCCGTCTACTACTATCAGACAAAACGCGTCATAGTTCGTCTATCGTCTACTCGCTCACTGACTGGGGTTGCCAGATCTCGTCTTCTTTAGTTGAGCTGGAGCGGCGCTAACGTATTATAGCGTCATCTAGTGGAATATGCAGGTATCACAGACCGATGTAGGCTCAGGAACCCCCCCCCCCCCATATATATATATATATATATACATACATACATATCTATACTATATATACATACATACATATATACATACATACATACATGTATACACATACATATATATATATATATATATATATTCACACACATTACATATACAGTGGTACCTCGGTTTACGGACTTCATTCGTTCCAAGACTCGGTTCGCAAACCGAATCAGTTTTCCCATATAAATTAACGTAGGAAGAATTAATCCGTTCACCCCCCTAGAACATAGTTATTTTTAACCTCTTTTTTAATGGGTTTAGTTATAAAGAAATGGTGAAAATAAATGAAAACAGACTTTTTTATGAAAAACTAAGACATTATAATTGTTCAGTACAGCATTTTTTGGTTTGTAGTGGATAACTGCTGGTTCAGATTGTTGAAAAGGATAGTTTTATCTGAACTAGCAGCCTCCCAATGCCTGACAGCACTATGAATTCTACTTCGCTTAAGGAATTTCTCAAACCTTTTTCAATCATCTACTTAAAACTTTCATCCCCATTCGCACTCGGTGATTTTGCAGCCAAATCACTATGCAATATCTTAGCCTTTTCGTATATTAAAGCCTCACTAATATTATCATCAGCACGCTATTTTTCGCGTATCCACACTAGCAATAATTTTTCTACCTTTTCTATAACTTGAGACTTTAGCTTTCTTTAAAACGGTCACTCCTTTAGCCACATCAGCTGCCTTTATTACTTCTTCGTTTTGGAGGATAGTACAAACGGTTAGACTTCGCCAACCCAAACTGCGTGACGAGATTAGCAACACGCACACCATTATCATATTTAGCCATTATTTCCTTCTTTTTTCTCAAAAGTTAGATTATGTGTCCTGCTAGCAATATCACTTACTCTTGCCGTTTTCTTGGGAGCCATATTGACAACTAATTTAAACAAAAATAAAATTGCAAAACAAATTTGTGAAATACATGAGCAACCAACATTTAAGCTGTGTTAAAGAAAGTCCAACTGAGCTTGACATGTGGACTATTCATGATCCGAAGCAAGTATGGCGAATGCTTGCTTCGCAGACCACCAGATGGCAGTGAATCTCCGGCGTTTGTTCGTAAACCGAATCGTTCGTAAACCGAGTCGTTCGTAAACCGAGGTACCACTGCATATATATATATATATATATATATATATATATATATTTATTTAAGAATGTTCCGAGGCTATAAATTAATAAATTAATAAATTAGATAAATAATGATAATAAAATGATAATTAATAATAAATAAATAAATAAATATTTTTATTTTTCTCAGGTATAAAAGATTTCTTTCTCTATCTTGCTTTGTATTTTTGTTATTGAGGTTCTAAATCAGAACTCTCTGCCGCACCCTGTATATAAATATATATATATATATATATATATATATATATATATATATATATATATATATATATATATATATATATATATATATATATATATATATATAACTACTGAATTTTATTCCTTACTCCATTTGTTGCTTATGTTAACTAAAGTAGTTTTAAAAACTAAATATATGCTGACAGCTGTGAATGCTGTTACTCAGATTACAAGGAAACTACATGTTCTGAAGCATAAAACTTGAGAAAATAACACTGGTGATTACAATATTGATTTCTTTGAAAATATAGAAAACCTCTGTTACAATAAGCTATGAAATTTTCGTGGAAGTTTATGATGACCATAAAATCACGGTAAAATTACATGTCTGTTATAAAAGGAATGGCCATAAATGTAGTAAAACTGTCTCCTGAAGTTGTTAATTTTATGGGGTTTATACTTAAGGGGGAAAGTTTTTATCACCCAAAACTCTGTCTTTTCCCATACTTTTAATACGATATTTTTCTCTGAAATCAGAAATGAGTCCTTGAAAACTATTAAGGTGAACTGATAAATTTTTAAAGAAATAACTTCGGATATGCAATATGTAATAAAATCGCCTTTTGTAATAAGCTGAAAAAAAAATTAACTTGATACAACAAATGCATTTGAAAGATATCCGAGGATTCATTCAGAGATAACCTTAGATCATTCCGTATCGTGAAAGACTTTTCTGTCTGCAAATGCGACTTATTAAGGTTTGATAAAAATTGTGCGAAGTTCAAAAGTATTCGTTCACATAACCAGAGGTACATTTCTTTTGTAGAGTCACCTCATATGTTTAGAACCTTGAAATGGCAGGTTGCATATGCAGAGCCATCTTTGTTGATAATAATTCAAGAGAGCCCTCTTGGACGGAGAATTACCTCTCTTACGGGAAATAGCTTTTCAGATACCCTTAAGAAAAATAATGAATGTTATAGATGTTTACAACTGGGAAACAGTGATTGCTTGAGCTTGTACACTTTTTCTGTAGTAATGTTCCAAATGATGCACTAAAATTACGCACTGGCGTTGTTTCTGAGTTTAAGTAATATAATCTGGCTCAACTACAATTTGCTGTAACATTTTTCAAAAAGTGCAAAGAAATGTTTTGGTATATTACATATTCTTTTGCTAACCTTATCGCTTACCATCAAAGATCTGAGCCTTACAATGAATACAGTTACACCCCGGAGTAATCAATTCTTGTGAGATCCAGACGTGAGGCAATCGTAAAAGATTTCTTATCAGTGATTCTTTTCCTTATGTAAAGTAATCAACGGCACAAGCGTTTACCTCTTTAAAAAAAAGTTGCCTTTGCTCCTCCTATTAAGAGTGTGAATGAGAAAGCGACTCCTTTTCTGTAGTAATGTTCGACTTTCACAATCTTGGCTGGAAAACCGTTATCTGTCATGCTCGCATTCGATTCTTTGTTCCCGTACGCTTTTCGAAGATCATAATGATATTTTGTAGCGATCTATTCACGGATCTCTTCCGTTTTAAACAATGCATGATGCTCTAACTCTTGATAAACCTCTCTTTAGAGCGATTCAGCTTGTTTAAAACATTTCTCGCATTTTACTATTTTTTCTCCTATGCTTTGAACAATCGCACTGTATACTCTGTACAGTTCCTATCTCAATCTCTACGTGCTAAAATCAGCAACACCCTCCTGGGTTCCTCGGATCCATTATGCTATATTCCACTAGTGTATGTACAACATTGTGACTAAATAATAATGATAGGTATAAACATCTTATTGGAAATGATATTTTCTATCAAGGAGTCTACTGGTTATTCATCACTACTGTTAACACAGAAATTCCGACCCCATTCTTGTACACACACAGGGAGAAATTCTTAAATTCATGAATAAAGGAATAGAATACATGACTCTCGTTTACTTTTGATGATGTCAGGATTTAAGAAGACGCTGCGAAAATCCCATTGTTATATGCATGTGTCTTTACGATATTTGAGTCAAGGAGCGACCCTGATTGAAATCGTATTATGACGTCGTATAATCGCATAATCGTCGTATAATCGTATAATCGTATTATGATTATGACGAAACACATAACTTTCTATATTCCCGAACAGTTACTTGACATAATACTTTGAAGCGATATTGAACCCTCCCCCCCCCCATGAAAATACAAATTAGACAACTGGAAATAAGTTCATGAGTAAGTACTAAATAAAAATGGCGTAAAAGCATAGAACGATATAATAACAAAAAGCCAATGTGCTTTCTTTGATAATCAAAAGGGACAAGCTCTTGGAAGAAAGAGGTGAAACAAACATATTTTTCTTTTCTTCCAGTCTTTAGCCCATATATGATATTCTAATGAAATAGCTTGAACGTTTTTCTAAGGGAATAAACCAAATGGGAGATTAGAGTAAGTCCATGCTTTTACGAAAAAAAAAAATCAATCACTCATTACACCCACAGGAAGGAGATTTTTCGAACTTAAGCCAAAGGTGACTAAAATCTCATTCTAAGGTTTAATAAACATGACTGACTTCAAAAGATCAATTTGAATATACTATTATATAAGGCATTTGACTTAAAGGCAGCCGAAAATTTCTCGAATGCCGCATATATACCTGTAATTAAAGTGTATTAAAAACTGATACGTTTTTTATGCCACATGAACCGCACTGTTTGTTTAAGGATCGTGTATGGAAGAAAATCACTATTGCCATTTATCTCAATTCTAATCCTATCGTAATATTTTTCTAATATTTATCATTTTTTTTTACAATTGACCTGAATTGTTATTTGAAAGGAAGAAATTCTTGTAAGTGTTACGGCAATTTTTTTTTTAATATGTAGTGAGAGGAAATACGGGATTTTGGGGATGAATTTTTAATTTTCTTCTATAATAAGCTTTTTAAATATTTACGACTTTTTGTTATTTTTAATAAAGATTAAACACTAAACAAACCTCATTTAACAAAAAAAAATTCAACAAAATGCTAAGAAATGAAATGGAATTTTAATAAGACACGCTGAAAAATATAAACTGACGAAACACAACATTTTCTGTCGGGCTGTTGAAAATCATGATTTACTTAATAAGGTCTTAAGATTTAATAATGATGGATGAGTAATTTAGCTTTGAAGTTTCTAGTTAAAAATTAATGTAATGGGTTTTAGCGCAGCAATACTGATTTATTTTTCAAACATAGAACTTGACGGAAAACTCAAGAGAGCATCTTATTACTTTTTTTCCTTATAGATTTTTAAGTCCCAAGTTACTACTTAGATTTTATTCTTCATATTTCCTATCATGCACATGTATCAGCTCGTATCTCTCCAAAGAGATATATATGATCAAGCAGATAAGAGATTTGGAAAGTTTCCAAGTCTTTATTTTGTTTAAAGACGTTCTATGCGTGGAGTTCTTCCCAATTTTCATTTTTTTCAGTTCGTAGTTTAAACAGATTCTGAAGAAAGATGCTGCATTTTCTTATACGCAAAACTATAAAGGGAAAAAAAATTGAACGAAGAGCGACGAAAAGGGGCTTCTACCAAATTTGTAAAGGGGAATTTCAGCAAAATTTTTTAAAGAAAAGCTAAGATGTCAGTAAACAGATATACATATTTCATTTTTTTCCCGGATTAGAATTTTTTTCATACTTTACATAACGATTTCTTGTATTGATTAAAATTTGTGCGTGAAATTAAGCATCATTCTGAGCGACAATAAAATAAAAATATTATTAACTAAAAATATAAATTTTTTTTGAAACTAGAAAGTAAAATTTAGAATATATAAGCTTTTGGTAATCTTTCAGGGATTTTCATAACAAAGAACCGAAATTCAATAAAATAGTTCTGAAAAGTAGGTTGAATCTTAAATCATTCGAATACTTTCTTATTCATAATATATATATATATATATATATATATATATTGATATATATATATATATATATATATATATATATATATATATATATATATATATATATATATTGTTATATATATATATATATATATATATATATATATATATATTGTTATATATATATATATATATATATATATATATAATTTTTATATAAATACAAAATAAGTCTAAAACCGATAGTTCATGAAGAGAACAGCTTTTTACGACCAGACGTCATTGTTAAGTGACTGCCGATGAAATAATAGAAATGACAAAAGTACAACGTACGGTAATTAAGAGGAAGAGAATGCTTCTAGGCTTTGTGGCAAAGATACTTAAGAGATACCTCTGTAGCTTTAATGACGCTAAATCATGTTTTACGATTTACAATTTGAATGAGAGCTTAAATATCGGACTAATATAATGTGGAACAAAGAAAATTTCCCTGGGCCCTCTAAAAAGTCCACACAAACAAAAAAACATATTTTTTTAAAGAAAGTTAAAGAGAGAATATTTTCCATCTTCAAAAGCACTATTTTAATCAACATATATATTAAAAAATACTCAATGTTGGTACAGTATTTAATCTTTATAAGATTTAATCAAGCTGTTTTCCAGAAACCTGCCGAGTATAATGGAGAAAAATTTATTCTTACAAAAAAGTATATACAGAGAGAAACAATATTTACAAATTTCTCATAGATAGGACGGTTGTTAGATAATTATTTCCCAGATATCACCCTAGACAACAACGATAAAAATAAGCAACAATGATGTACGCAAGTTGAAGCGACAGTAGACAAAAAAGTTAAGTGCTCAGAAGGTGGCTTTTGAAAACATTTAACTTGGATATAAAAGCTTTTGAAATTAACAATTTCAGAGAGTGAATTTGTTTCACACTACCAGGTGTTACCCTTTGTAAGGTCTTTAGAGAAAAATTATCTCCCTGGACAAAACGCAAATGAAAAGAGCTTTTACAATTTTCTTATCCCTTTTGAAAGATAAAAGTATTCTTTTAATTTGTGATTTGTTGTGCAGAATGTCGCATCGCTTTTAAAGGTCCGACGTAAAAAGTACACCTGTTACCTCGGAATTAGTTGCCACTTCGAAAATTTATTCTAGATTTAAGAAGTTTTTATCTTCACATATTTCAGTTGTGACAGATTTGGGGTATTTCGTTGTGGTACATGGATATAAAAGCACAGTTATTCACTCATTTATATTCACTCACATTTTTATTGATATAAATCATATAAATTCCCGAAAAAGTACCATGATCATAAAGATTGACAAAGTTTTATAAGTTATAAAAGCATTTATTACCCTAGAAAGTCTATTTTGAGAAGACGGATAAAAACACACTTTACCAAATACTGGCTTAAAATAGGGAAGCCTAGTGTGAGTAGTTATGAGTAATTATTAATTGTTTATCATTCTAGTACGCCAAGCTGCAACTGAAACTTACGACATTTTTCTTTACACACGCATACACACTCTCTCTCTCTCACACACACACACACACATACATATATACATAGTGAAACCCCGATTTAACGTTATTCAAGGGACCATAAAGAAAAGACGCTATATGCGGGAAAACGTTAAATCGGAGTTAGGCAAAAACAAAACACTTAGCTAAGACTAATTTGGCTAAGACTAATAGCTAAGACTAATTTGGGTAACAGGCCTTTTATTTCTTCATTTACAATGGTTTAGACATCGGTTTTCTAAATTATGCTTTAAAGAAATCGGTTATTTTACTTTGCCTTTTGATTTTAGCAGCTAACGTCACCAATTGCATTCTCAACATGTATGAGTTCTTACAATCTTTTCTCTTGGCCTTCACTATTACGTAGGAACGTTTTCACTGTTTTCAAAGCTTGAATGGCTTCTGTCGCAGAAGGAATCCCATTTTCCATATCATCATCTTCATCATTATCAGAACTATCCGATTGAGTCTTTAAAATCACTTAGAGTCAGAATATCTGATGTGCCGATGTTTGAATCGCAAGCTAGATAATCTTCGAGAGCTATACCTGAGCAAGAAAATAACTCAACCTTTTCATTAGAATCTTCATTTTCTCTCTCCCTGTACTCAAATTCATCACCTCTGTTCTCCAGAAAACCAACTTTTGGAAAAGAACTTCAGATGCATTTTCCCCCGACTCTTTCCCATGCTGAAGATATCATATGAAAAGCTTCTAGAGCAGGAGTATCAAACTCGCGGCCCGTGACGAACACTTTTGCGGCCCGGCCAATATATTGGCACACAATAATATATAATAAAATAACCGACACAGAATTATAATTAGATAGGAAGAATTCGCTAAGTGTTTTTTTAATTATACTCTTTTTTTGCTATTATTAAACAAAATGTGTCTATTTATGTTGAATATACTGTAATTAGGTAATATACTGTAAAAAACCTACGTTTCTATTAATATTGTTTTATTTTTGCGGCCCACCTACACTTAAACCTTGTTTGTTTGGCCCAAGTTAGCCTTTGAGTTTGACACCCCTGTTCTAGAGCGATTATCCATTTTTCCTGCCTTCAGATTCTGTACTAAGAAGAGATTTTTTCAGAAGTTGGTTTCTATGTTTTACTTTGAACGATCCTATTATCCCCAAATCACAAGGTTGGACTTCACTTGTACAATTGGTAGGGAAAGATTCAATTCGCACATTTTGTACAACATGGGCTGTACATTGATCAACAAACAAACGAATCTTACGTCTCTGTAAGCTCATTTGTCTGTCTAATTTGCAAGGAAAATTTTAAAAAGTTGTTCTTTTCATCCAAGATTTTTTTGTTTGAGTCATATTCAGTAGGAAAGCTCTTTACATTCATGAAACACCTCGGTGTTTTGGATTTTCCAACAACTAATGATGTTACCTTTTCATTCCAGTCTGAATTCATGCATAGCAAAACAGTCAGTTGCAGTCCGGATAGTCCCACCACGGCTGTTTTCACCCTTTACTGCAGAGGTCTTATCAGGAAGAAGATTGTAAAACAATCCTGTCTCGTCAGCATTGAAAATGTCTTTACTAGAATATTCATCTGTTAAAGATGGCAATCCACTCTTGGATCCTCTTTGGAAAGATGGAATCCACTCTTGGTCTGCTGGAGTCTCAGAATCGACTCCAGCAGACTCGCCACAAATAGTGTAGTAGGATAAATTGTACCTCTTTAAAGGGGTCTATCTAACCATTTGAGGCTGTGAATCCTTGAAATCCCAGTTTAAAAGCAATCTCTACTGCTTTTAAACTCTCTATCAAAACGGGGACATTTATAGGAATGTTTGTTGCACGAACTTCTTTGTACCATTGAAATAGGAAATTCTACAATTCCTCAAAAGGTGGCGATTTCTCATTTATTTCTTCTTTTAAACATTTTTATCATAGTTTCCAAATTTTGCACCATTAAACCTGCTTGATTTAAAATTGTTTGCAAAGTTGAATATGGAATTCCAATTAAATTAGAAAAATCAGCTTTACTGCCATTGTAACCTTTGGTGTTTCTGATGATTTTCGTTTTTTTTTCAGAAAAAAAGAAGCTTTCTTTTTGACAGAACATTTTTACCATCTGAAGCTAACGAAAATTCTCTGACAAATGCTATCAGCTCCGTTCTACAACAGAAAGCAGAGAGGATATAACAGCCAATCATATAAAAAGGCATTAGTCAGCAGGATTCTACGAATCATCTCTTTGTCTTCTGGTGGTCTTCCTTCTTTTCATACAAAGGAAGGAGGGATTTCGAATACTGCACCTGCATTTGGTTAGAATGAAAGAAGATAGGGGGGGGGGGTTCCGAGTATTGGACGTGTTGATAAGAAAGATTTCCTTTTTTATTCCATCATAATTTTAGGAAAATTTCATTGAGTTTTCCCGCATAAAATGCGGGCAATATTTCAAAATGATAACGTTAAATCTGGGATTTTTTAACATTACAAGTATAGGGAACTAATCGGCACTAGTGAAAAATGACGTTATATGTGGGAAATCGTCAAAGACGGGTTACGTTAAATCGGGGTTTCACTCACTCTCTCTCTCTCTCTCTCTCTCTCTCTCTCTATATATATATATATATATATATATATATATATATATATATATATATATATATATCAGTAGGCGATATATTTGTATTACGTATTAATGAATTATTATTGCCTTTTGTCAACTTAGTTCAATCAACCATTGAAAAAAAAGTGAAATTTTTCAGTTGAAGCAAACTAAAAGCAACGACCTTCCTTTTAAAATAAGCCTTAATTAATAAATCCCCAGGAGCAGTCAATGAAGTTTGTATTAGGCAAATGGGCTTTACCGAGTATTTAAATAAATTAAATGCAATTTACGCTAAGTGAAAAAAGCGTAAAAATAATTAGAACTTTCAGTGAAAGGAGAAAATTCTTATTAGAAGACATTGTTTGCGCACGTGACATTTTTCTATGTGAAACTGTGTGTCCACTACTTTTTATTTTCTCTCCTTTCTGAAGGGATGAACAACAGAAAGAAAAAAAACTCCTCCGCTCATTTATCGAGTATAAACTTTCCCTATTTTCGGAAGCAAATGACAGGAAAGGAACATTACGAGGCTCGAGGTTGCATCTTCAGGAATTCGAGCACTTTGCGTGATGAAAGCGTTCGACAACAAATTGTTCTTTTTAGCGTGATCCCGTTTTGACTCGAAAAGAGTGAATCGTACAAGCACGCATCTGAAAAATTAAGCCTTCCCGGGCAGACTTGTATAAGTCAGATGGAAATGTTTCTTCAGGGAATAATGCATTCCGTAGATTTACCTCTCTCTGTGTGTTCGGGAGTGTGCGTGCTGAAATTTTCTTCGTAAAAGGACTTAGGATTATCGGAGGAACGCGGAAGAAAAGATCATTTTGCCTTTGAAGTGAAACTGATTGAGAAGTATTAGCTCTGATATGTTTGAAGGGTGCCTTATGTTTTTGAATCCACCATTTCTTTACTGTAAACGATGAAAGTTAAGAGCTTATTTAAAAAAAAATGATATTCTATCGTTAATGCAGAGTGAATTCCACTTACGTACGACTAGAACTACTTTCAAGAGTATAGTTTATTTGAATCGGTCATTTTGAAAAAGAGTCATCTCCATTTTTAAAAATTTTTCATGAGAAGCAAAAAAACTATAATTCACCGTCATGCATTATTAATTAGACTAAATTTAGTATTTATTATGTTTATAAGACATCAGTTATGATGCAAAAATATAATTTGTTAGAATTTTTTGAAACTTGGGGGGGGGGGGGATAGAAAAGTTAGAGAAAATTGGAGATAAGTTTTTGAAAAGTGGAGATGACTCTTTTTCAAAATGACCGATTCATTTATTTGATGAGTCGGCACTCACTCATGAAACTAAAAAACCTAATAAAAGTCTGTAAAAGTAAAATAATAAAAATAGTTAAATTTAGAAAACTTAACGGGTTTATACAACGGGAACGCTGCCCCTCCAGTATTTTTCTCCTCGTGTGGGCAAACTTCAGTTGATTAGCGCTACTAGTATGTTACTACTAAAATAATGAGATACTGACTGCACTTCTGGTTGGAGGCGCTACGGCCAATTTTTGCTACACGAGGGCTAATTGGACCAGGACCTACTGCTTAAGACCAATTCCGTACGGTTACAAACGTCCATGCCAAGAGTGGGATTCGAACACTCTTGGCATGAACACTCTTTTCCCACAGATTTTGGTACCGAATGCCAGCCCCCTAGCCATTCGGCCATCTTCCGGTACGACACTGCTGGATTCTACCTAGTTAACTTTATAAGTCACACCGGAACAAACACTTTATGAGTATGAATAACCCAGTACAACGAAAATAGGAGCTGGAATTTCCAACGCTTAAAAACACGTTTTATTACTTGGATTCCATTTTCGAATAAAAATCACTTCAAGTAGGGTAGGTAGTTAGTTCAAGAGAATAATAGAAAGGAGAAAAATATAATCTTTATAGGTTTCTAAAACCTCTAAATTTCTTCTAATATTATTAACGCTAAGATTAACATAGATGGTGATTAAAAATTTCTGCGTAATTAGTTTTTTAGGCTGATAAACTGTATTTCACGTATAGTTTCATTCTTCATTTATGGAACATTCACCATGAGGTGAGTTCATGAGGTTGAGGTGTCATATAAGAGAAGACAGACAATTGAGGCGTTCCCCATTGAAGAGCGGGTAAGTGCCAAAATTTCCATAAAGTATTTTTTCACTGAGTTTTTACTTTGAAAACTCAGTGAAAAAATACTTACTTTCAAACTTACTTTGAGTTTTTTCCCTGAGAAAAGTATTTTTTACAAGGGTTTGTTCCAAAGCTAATGGCGTGAAAAAGGAGGTAAGTGCCTAGCTCAAAACTAAACCTAACTATGCAGGCACTTACCTCCTTTTCCACGCCATTAGCCTTGGAACAAACCTTTGTATCAGTGAAAAAATACCCTTCGTAAATTTTGGCACTTACCCGGTTTTCAACGGGAACGCCTCAATTTGTCTTCAAAATCTATTGAAACGTAACCAGTTACATCAAAACTTTAGGTTCCTTGGGGAACAAGCACCAGTTATATCGTATGCGTAAAGACGGTGAAGTAGATGATGGAATAGTAGCAACATTAAAACCATCTAATATTACCATGCTCCTGAAAAATCTTAAAATGCAAGCAATGTGTTGTGATGATAATTAATAGTTTAGAAATAATTAACGTTTATTTTAATAACGGGTATTGAGATAATTAAATTAAGAAAGTAAGTAAGTAAGTAAGTTAGTAAATTTTAGTAACGGTTATGTTTTGTATAAATAAATTTATTAAGCCTTTGCTAAATATATCTGAGGGTCAAACTTGTGGTGATCAAATATTAATTGATCTGATTAATGTCATCGCATTTGGAGAAGTGTGCGCAAGTTTCTCTAAATGTTTTGACATTGAGAAGAATTAAGTTGTAATAGATCATCACGGGTTATACCTTATTGTTAAAAATATGGATAAATTAATAATCCTTATTTATAAACCTTGTGAATGGCTGGTATTTTTTTTTTTGGCTGGCGGTTTTTAATTTAAATGGTAAAAGTTTTAGAAATATTTATTGTTTTCCTTCTTTCCCTAAAAATGACCCTGCGCTTAGCAACAAGTCTCATAGCCTCCTCAGCCATCTGTAACCCGATACTTCCGCTACGCGCCTTTTTCGAACGGGAAGAAATCTCAGAACAGGAGATGCAAGGCGCGCAAGGATACATCGTCGGGTGGATGACCAGGGCGCCGTGAAATTAAAATAATCAACAAGAACGAGATGAGGGGTGGGAAAAATAAATTGTATAACGAATTGCAGAGTGCAAGAATGCTACCTGTAGTCCCCCTCATTTCGGCCATCAGAATTCAAGGCGCGCCGAAGAACTACTTGGTATGGAAGATGATTTTACGGACTGATGGAAGTGGTGACAAGGTGCTGACTTAGGAGCGCGGGGGTTTGAAAACAGATTAGTGGATCCTGAACGGGGAGCGGGGGCGAAAGACCGAGGGCTCGGGGCTGAGGCTCTGGCCTCGGTACGAGGGTAAGGATCCGGGAGACTGATGTGAGGTCCACGGGTGAATTACCTTTTTCCTTTCCTTTCCTTTCTTTAAATACTATCCCTAATTTTCTCCATTTTGAAGCTGCAGCAGATTCATTAAGAATCAATTTAAATTTAAAATTTAATTAATGATTAGTAATTACATATAGAATGATTTAGTTTTTTTTATATTCGCCAGCTATTTCATTTTGGAATTTTCATTGTATATTTTTGATTGTGTTGTGAGGATAAAGATGTTGGTTTTTACAGCAATCGCATTTTTGATAATTGATTTTGGTAAAGTTGGAAACATGTTGATTAGAATTAATTACCAGATTGATGGTTATAATGTTAATATTGTGAATAAATTGTTATTTTTAGATTGTAAAGTGGTGTCATGTCGGCCCTTGCCTTTTTAATTAATTGTCTGACTTTCAGCTTTAGGTATTATTTTTTTATTTCAGCAGATATGAAACTTTTTCTTTTAGGTGAAGTAATTTTATTTTTAGGTGTACTCCAATGATAGAGAGGTAATTTTATTAGATTTAATTTCATTTTTCCTTTTGGCTCATTAATCACCACAGTGATGCATTCAGTATCGAACCTAGGGTAAATTTTAAATATTAATTGTTTATGGGTTATTGCTACACACAACGCTAGTCCTTAAAATGTACTAACCACTAATGGCTAATGGCAATTATATTGTACTTAAATTTAACTGAAACCTACCTTAATTAGTAAGATTCATTCCTACCTTCAATTCATTAATATATAATTATTAAGGCTTTAAAATAACCCCAATACACAAGCTATCATTGCCACAAATGTCATGCTAGAATATTTCTTACCTCGCGCATTAAATTTTTTAACTGAATGGTATTAATGGTGAATGAAATTACTATCCTATTATAGGCAATTCAAAATTATGGAAAAAATGTGCTTGAATTTTACATTGCTTTCTAATACTAAACTCCACTTGTGTCAGAAAACCGAAAAAATATTCTTTTTTGAAGACTTGGATTGAATCTAAATTTTTCCATGCATATAGTTATCATCTGTCTGGCTACTACTTTCAGAGGAATGTAAGAGCTATAAACTGTACTGCATCTTGTTTCGATTAGGTGTAGAGTCACCTGAAATATTTTAGTTTCCGAAATGACCAATAAAAGTCTACATCGGTAATTTTTTTTCCATACCTCCACTTTTTGAATCACTAATGAAGAAAAAAAATCATTTAGAATTCGTGAATATATGAACTTATATCCTTATTAACCTATAAACTAAGAATGAAAGAGAATTCTAATTTTTTACCATGTTTTTATTCAATATTTTGTATTTTGAATTATGAAAGAAGCTTTTTCTCTTAATATTTATTTACTTTGTTTTGATGCGTAAAACAAATTTGAAAACGATTCCACTGTAGGACTATTTGACTGCTATGGCTAACTAGATATTCAGAAATAGGATTTTAAGTATAAGAAATGGATATTTGTTATTCAAGTTATTTTCAAAATAGCTTTGTAATACCTTTAAAATGTACATCACATTACAACAAATATTTTTATGAATATTTTTGCATTATCCCAAAAAAGCTCAAAAGTCTTTTATGATTTGGTTTATCTCTAAACTGTCATAAAAATGAATGAAAAATGTTATAAAAATAAAATATTTATACTATTCAAAATTATCTCTCATTTAATTTGACACTCAAATGTAAAATCTTTTCTTAAAATTTATAATCTATGTATTTAAGGTTTTATTGAATCTGCAAATAGCCTTTCCTATGTTAATTTAATCCTTCTGGAGGCGTTAGTGGTTATGTTATTCAGTTAGACCCATTTAAGCCACATGGCAGTTGAATTTTAATTTTATATCAAAAATTCATTCAAATTTTATATCAAAAAGTCATTCAAATTGAATGGAACTATTCAAGGGAAAGACCGCAAAGTATTTTCAGTCAAGAATTTGAAAGTGTAATAAATTTTTTATGGTGAAATATTCTCACATTTCTTTCAGAAAGAAGAATTTTTACTTTTTTTAAGTTAATTGTTGATTAAACCTCCAAGTTCTTCAACTTCTCACGAGACATTTTCTTAACACTAAAACTATCGAGAATCAAAAATCACTCTTTTCTAACCTATTATATGCTAAAATTAATACCTATTATATTCTAAAATATATTATATAATATACAGATAAAAATAATCTGAATGCAGATTTTAATAAATAAATTCTCTCTCTCTCTCTCTCTCTCTCTCTATATATATATATATATATATATATATAAACAGTTCCGTGACTGACTGACAGATAATGCATAGACCAAATCGTTGGCCTTAAAAGGTTGAAATTTTGTATGACGATTCTTCTTATAGCGTAGGGGTGCACTAGATTAGGGGTGCAGAAAGATTTTTGAAAAATTCTTCTTAGATTTTTTAAAATTAAATTTTTAAGCTTTTTTTGTAACTTTTTTTAAGTTTGTATTTAAAATAACAATCTGAGGGTTGTAAAATTTATATCACAAGAAAGATCATAAAAATTCCTTTAAAATGAAATCTCTTTCGAATGTTTACCTTCATTTTCTGATTTTTGACGAATTTTTAAAGATTAATTTTTAGAATTTAATTTATTAAATGTTGATCACGAGATTTCTTTTCTTTTTGTGATACTTTAAATTAATTTTGCGTCACGTGCATAACAAGGAAATAAATTGACAAAAAAATATTAAAATACAGTAAAAGATAAAATTTAACCACTAAACTAATTGAGATGGAAGTTTTGTAAGAATTTAATTCAAATTAGTATGTTTTATGGATATTAAATTATTCATATATATAAAACTGCAATTTACTCTCAAAGTATGCTTCGCCATGACGATAAATATGACGACAAATAAGACCAAACTTTAAAATTCTCTGGTGTAAATGTAAGAGAAAATTGTTTCTCCCACGGTCAGTTTTACGTAGCTTGCTCACGTGTAATTTCGCGTACGAGCTTGGTAATATTAGTTCCTCCCAATGAAGAAACAAAAAAATTTTTATAAGGAAATCCTCTAAAAAGCAATTTTATTATAATATCCTAAAATGTACTCCGTAGCGAAACACGGGTATTCAGCTAGTTTAACATATTTATTCCACAAAATTTTTCCCCAGTACATTTCTTTTATGTTATTTATTTCTTCCGTTAGCTTTGGATTTTTTTAAAGTTTTGTCATTCCTACTTGTAAATTTTATGGATGGAATAAAAAAATTAAAATCCCATATTAACCCTGTACTGGTCGCGTATTTAAAAATTGCAGGCATCGTCACGTAGCGTCTGATAGAAGCCCCACAATCTTATTTAGGTATTAGTTATTCTATTTACAAAAATAAATATTTATTAAATCAGTAAGTTAAAGACATGAATGATGTAAATGAAAACCAATCAAATTTATTAAAAAACTTGATTTTATATGCACTTTTTAAAATAAAATAAATTAAAGCAAATGAAAAAAATGTATTTCTATAAGCAATTTTTAAAAATGAAAACCAATCTAATGCAAAAAATATTTTATACGTAATGTTTACGGTAGGATAAATAAAAATAAAGCAAATGAAAAAAAATGTACTTCCATTAACAATTTTTACAAATTTGGTGAAATGCCAATCAGGTAAGAATGATAGAAACTGCAGGATTTTACGTTTGTTATTTATGACTCATACATAAACACTTCGAAGGTACTGACATCTGCCGGGCATACCATCAATACGCAATCCATCAATACGCAAAATGTAAACTAATTGCTATTGGCGTCTGTGAGACGCCGAGCGACCAGTGCAGGGTTAAATTAGCGAGTAAAAAAAAAATATATATATGTTGTGAAGGATCCACAATTTGGACATTTTGAACTCCTTCCAACGTTATAGCCATTTTGTTCTTCCAACACGATTACGGGGCATAAATCGGCCATATTGGAACTGCACCAATTTTCCAAGAAACATCGCACCCCCTGAATTCCTCAAGACGGGGGAAAGAAATTCCAGGAAATTCAACGGACTTCCAATCGGCCATATTGGAACTGCACCAATTTTCCAAGAAACATCGCACCCCTTGAATTCCTCAAGACGGGGGAAAGAAATTCCAGGAAATTCAACGGACTTCCAATTTTCTTGGAAATAAGCGTACCACGTGGGTCAACCATGGGAATGTCAGAGCATCCTGCCCTCGAATAAAAAACTCGAAGAGGCAATAAATTTACGTGAATAACTAACCTGGGGAGGGGTTATAATGAAGAATGTAGGAGCCCCGAGTGTGGGAAAAAGGACGTTCGGAGGGAGAGCGGGAGAGCGATTGGAGGTAGCGAGTTGCGAAGAGACCCTGGGAAGAAAAGGCGCCCCCGTAAAAATGGCGAGATGTCCGTCTTCAACCGCCAGCGCCGAATCCTGTTGCCTCCGCCAGTGAAGAGCCACTTGAATTTCAGCCCGATCCCTAAAGCCTCCTCCCGTAGAAGTGCCTCAACGAAGCCATGCTCTGCTGTTCCATCAAAACTCCCCAGGTTGGTCATAAATTCCCCCTTTAAATAGTGCTCATGCCTTTTGAGAGATTACGAGACTTTTATTTCACTCGACCCGTAATGGTTATGCCGCAGGAAGCGGATGAAGTATGCCCTAATTCGGTTAAAAATATGTATAGCCAAGATCTTAAATATAATATGTAAACCCGACCTTTTCTTGTAAAATATTGTATAATAAATGTTGTTATTTTTATTTATAAACGCATAGTTCCCTTTGGAGTTCACCTCCCTATATTTACACAACGCAAAGGGGTATCTCTGGTACCCCTCATAACAATATATATATATAAAAAAAAAAATCAATGTATTCTCTTTTTCTCACTCATTTTAGAGTACGTAATTTTGAAATAATCCAAATAACAAACATGGTTATATTTTATTGAGAACTAAAGGTGCAACAATTAGTACAATGGCCTCAGTGAACTGATACTGTCAATGTGTTTGCTTCTGGACATGAAATGAAATAAATGAGTACAAAAACTTTAAAAAAATTTCAAGTAGTCTCTTCTAACGAAACTACCGCGGGTTATTAACGTAGGATCACGTATCGTTGCTTACCTCTTTTGCATGCATATATGTATATATGTGTTATGTATATATGTATCTATATACGTGTACGTATGTATATATGTACATATATGTAGGTTAAAATTTTGACGCATTTTGGTACTTTTCTGTTAACTGTTAACTACTTGTCCAAGAGATACAGACTGCGTTTGGGACGCAGCCAAAATTATAATTCGCGAGGTACGGACGGACAGTTTTAGCGTCTGAAATTTTCCTTTCTGGAGGACCGTTATGGAGGAACGTAAGCCTACGTTAAAAATAAATAAATAAATAACTTATGCCCATCTCCAGCCTATAGGCCATAAGTCAGCAAGCAGCCCAGTACAAACTAGATCTATAAAAATACGCATTAAAAACTTTATAAACACTATGGAATGAAAAATTGCAATGGATTATAGGGCAGTTGCTGAGGTGATCTCCAATTACACTTTCGTTTAAATTGCAGGCATGACAGGTAGCTGTGTCTCAGTAGTATAGTTGCGGTGCCCCCTGTTTTCGCAAAAATACATAACTTGTTGCCTTTGAAGGAACCCTTCTTTATTTCTACTTTTATATAAGCACAAAAACTTGTTTTGAAAATATCTTAAGACGCTTGAACATACATTCGCTATTAAAATGCGTTAATTCCCGATTTCTGGAAATGACTAATAGAGATATGTTAAAGTAAACTGCATATATATCCATGTAGTAACTTTTATAGAGGAGAAAGAGAATTCTTAAAATTGGTCACGTGCATATCAGAAAAAAGAGTGAAGCCTTGAAACAGTGAGAAAAATGACATCCTATTTAGTTGATTGATTGATATTATCCTCTACCTCAAAACGTACCTTCTCTCGCTACAAAAATTTATTAAGCTAGAGAGTTCGAAAGTTTTTGTGTAACGATAGCAGAATATTCGGCATTCGGAACCATTTTTGTGTCGTTACTATGACTACATCATGATTTCGGAAAGTTTCAGAGAGAAAGAGGAACGTGCGGGAATTTAGATACAAGGCCGTATTCCACTTTCACTTTGAATCGAAATTCAAGACAAAATTGTGAATAACTTATGATTCCACATCGAATTCCATTCAAAAGGAAAATATAGCCAATGATTTGAGAGATAATTTTAAGCAATAGGATGAATTTTAAGCATAATTTTTAGCAGTATGATATTAAGGATAGGAAAATTGCAATCCTACGATATTTTTAAAATCTGGCTCAAAAGTAGCTTTTTGTTTAACAATGCAAGAAGCAAGACAATTGAAATCATTGCTTCAAAATTCGCACTTTACATACTTTTAATGAGCCTACTGAATAAATAATATTCCAGCTCAACCTTGTGAGGACTAAATAACCAACTAAACAATGCAACTTAACCTTGGGTTTGATTGAAACCCTATTAAGAAAAATGAAGTAATTATCAAATTTACTTTCAGATTTCCTGAATATTTCACTATTGCCTATTTTGTTATCATTTTTGTATTTCATGCAAACGAAACTTCCCAAACTGACTAGTCATTATGATAGCTAAATGACCCCAGGCAAAATGATTAAACAGCCTGGCCACTTGATCCTGAATTTTTAGAAATGTACTTTCCTTTTGTGTAACTGTATTAGCTTTCTTACATGACAATTTTATAATTTGAAGAAAATTTACAGAACCTCATGGAATTTACTTTAAAATCAAAGGCGCTTTACCAAGGAAACAAAAATATCACTTAATTTCAGATCGAATAACCTACAAATATGCCCTATTTGTGAAAAAAAACTGTTCCGTACTAAATTTTTCTAATTTTAGGACGTAAGGTAAGTTGGGGTAACTGGGCCATAGATTTTCAACTTTTTTATATACTATACTTTTAACACATTAAAATTATATTACCATGTATAATTTCCAAAAATGCTTTGTACTACATGCATTTTAGTATGTCTTAGGGAGTCTGTTTAAGCTATGATGTTGATTTTTATTATATATATATATTATATATAAATATTGCATATATTTTTAAATACAGGTGGGCCCAGTTCCCCTGATAAATGGGGTAAGTGGGCCACCCAGGTCTATTTCTCATAAGAAACAACAGAATGTGACTGAGTAACTGGGTCTAATGCTTGTATATCTAGAAAAAGAAAAGAAATTCTACCCCCATTTAAAAATAATTTTTCAAAGCAATTACAAAATGGCTGTTCTTTTGTTGACATCTGCTTACCAGTGTTGCCACAACAGAATGGAATTCCTACCTAATATGTAAAGGAAATATCTGCGAGGGGATGGCCCAGTTACCCCATGGGCCCAGTTACCCCAGCTTACCTTAGTTGCTATTGACTGGGCATACACGAATGAGTAAGAAATTTAGCGTATCAATTTAGAGTAACATAAGTATGTACAATATTTATTAACAAACCAGAGAAAATCTATCACATGGGAATTTGTCACAGCTGTAAACAGAGGGATGGAACACCGAGGGCTCAAGCGGCCAGAGACTCCCATATTCAGAGCACTAATAACAGTGCCACAAATCAGACGAGACAGGAATGAAAATGACACTTGCTTGATGCAAGCTCATTACTCAAAATAACTGACAGATTCCGTAATATACGGACATGGTTTCCATATCGTACGTCAGCAACAATGCAAATGATTGATTCTATGTTAATAACAGGCCAGAAGGCCATTATTAATTCCATCTATATCCCACCACTCTTCATTCGTGATTAAAGCCGAGATATTTCACCATCTCCTGCACTTTGACTGAAACTATTATCATGCGGGCCTTGTTAATTGGATTTCGCACAGGATGTCCCCGCTTGACACCGGTATCACATGCCTGTAATAATGCCTGCCCCCTAATGCTGTACATAGCAGCTCTACCGGATAATGCTTTTGCAACGTTGCCTGAGGTTTAGAATTGGTTGATACGAAATAGGTAATTTTCAATAAATACAAAATTACGAGAAGAGTACGAAGGATATTTTTATTAGTGAAGGAACGTATTATTTTCGCTCTTTAAATTCAAAGGAATTATTTCGTTTGATTATTTTCACAACTCTATTGAATAATGTTTACGCAACTTTGCCTGAGATTTAAAATCGATTGGTGAGACATAGGTCTTTCCAATAAATATAAAAACGCCAAAAGAATACAAAGAATATTTTTGTTAGTATACGAACGTATTATTTTCGCACTTTAGAGATTGTAAATCCAAAGCAATTATTTCGTTTGATTATTTTCACAGCCCTATTGAATAATATTTATGCACCTTTGCCTGAGATTTAGAATCGATTGGTGAGACATAAGTCTTTTCAATAAATGTAAAAGCACCAAAAGAGTACGAAGAATATTTTTGTTAGTGAACAATGTATTATTTCCGCACTTTAGAGATTATAAATTCAAAGGAATTATTTCGTTTGATGATTTTCACAGCTCTATTGAATAATGTTTATGCAACCTTGCCTGAGATTTAGAATCGATTGGTGAGACATAGGTCTTTTCAATAAATATAAAAACACCAAAAGAGTACGGAGAATATTTTTTCTAGGAAACGAATACATTATTTCCGCACTTTAGAGACTGTAAATCCAAAGCAATTATATCGTCAGATTATTTTAAGAGGGATACTGAAATGTTAAGGACTTTCCTTTATTTATAAGATATTGGCGTGTTTGTTCACTGTACGCGTTCAACGCAATTGGTGAAAAGTTAATAAATGTTATTGAGTCGTTTATCTTAATGACCAAAAAAGGCAAGATTAAAATAATGAAATGTTCATAAAATTTTCTCATTCAAGTTGAAAGAGATCGTTTCCTGCTATGAATTTTGTACTTTTGTTGGCATAATTTATCTATTTAAATGTTGGCGATTTATATAAAATTCTCATCCATTACATTCACTATTTTTACCTTAGGAAGAAGTAACCATGGAATTCCACATACCAACGACACGCTAATATAATTATAGTTTATACACATTATATTTTTTTTAGTCTAATGCGGAGGCACTTGTCGATTATAGTTTATATTTGGATCTTAATTTTTTGCCCATCCTTAAAATAAAGCATATTTGTAATTTCACAGGCAAGTAAATTACACAGTGACTCAAAAACCTTTTCAATGCCACTGAGATGAGCGCATGGACATAAAAATTGCCTGATTATTCTCTACAGTAATAGGTTTGAGAATATTTTAAGCTAAATGGTGTTTATATAACTTCATGCATCTAGTTTCATATTTTATATTTATAGTACTTCCGCCAACGTTGTACAACGGTCAGCGTCCCGCGCTTTATCGGAGTGGGCTCGGGTTCGAATCCCGACTAAGCCATGAATGTTATTGTACTGCTCCTTCATAGGAAGGGATGTTGGTTCACCAATATGGTGCTCCTGTCATAAAGAAACCAACAAATTTACGTCGTGGTGTGGGCGAATGTCGAAAAGACAAGTACGTGCTGCTTTAAAAATAAAAGATGCTTTACAGCAGTGGTTCTCAACCTTCCCGTGGCCGAGAGCACAGGGAGTTTTTAGAGAGCATGGCGGCCACAACTAATAGTTCTTGTATCATCGATGATCATTATTCACTTAATAGAAATATTTGTTATTCAACAGTATGTTACTAACTTTCTAATATTGCTACAATGATTATGCTTTGAGAAATAATATAAAAAAGATGCATTAATAATATTTTGATTATTTTATCTTATAAGTAGGTACATGGTAATAAAAAAATAAGTAGCATAAATGGGTTTATTACTTATAAATACTTTATTTAAGACTTAATGAGATTTTTGTCTCTGAACTAAATTAGCTAATTTTTTGTAATTGGGAATATAAGATGATATTCCCGCAATCGTCCAGATGTTCATCAGTAAGTTGAGATCTGCGTTTTGATTTTATAATATTCATTGCTAAAAATAAAGCTTCCTACCTTGGCTCTGAAATCAACTCCGAAAATCTCTTGTCCCCAGAAGTAAGGAAGAGAATAACAGCGGTTAACAGATGCTTTTATGGTCTAAGGAAATTTCTGAAATCTGACAACATTAAAAGGAACACCAAGTTGTTGATATACAAAGTTTAATCAGGACAGTTCTCACGTATGCATCTGAAACGTGGACCTTGTCCCAGGCTGATGAGAGAACCCTTGCAATTTTTGAGAGGAAGATTCTCCGATCCGTTTTTGGTGGCTTTTGTGATAACGGAGTTTGGAGAAGGAGAACGAACTCTGAACCTGATAGGCTATTCAGCGAACCGGACATTCTGAAGTATCATAAAATCCAACGCATGGAATGGGCCGGACACATTTTAACAATGAATGATGACCGAACGACGAAAAGAATCTTTCTGGCGAAGCCAACAGGAGTCAGAAGAAGAAGCAGACCCAGACTGAGGTGAGCGGACTGCCTCCAAAGTGGCTTTGTCTCAATCAATGTCAGAGACTGGAAAGCTGTTGCTCACAGAAGAAAGGACTGGTTCCGTCTTCTTGAGAAAGCCAGGGTTCAACCAGGACTGTCTAGCTATTGATGAAGGAATGAATGAAAAATAAAGCTTTGCACAGGTATGTTGAACTAAAGTAAGATTTTATTCTATAGGAAACGACAGTCAATTAAGCGTAGAGTAGCAATTTCTCGTTGGGGTTATCACCCAGCCGAATGACGACCAGTGTGCTGTTGGTGGCATGTTGTTCGTGTTTTACACTTTTTTTGCCCAACGCAGTAAGTAATAAAATGGGTAGGTAGAAGAAATTTCAAAATAAAATCGGGCGAATTCCAACACCGCGGGCACAGGGTCGAGAACCACTGCTTTTCAGTATTTCCTCCAATAACCAACGACATTTCATTTGATTATCCCTACAACGTTAATGGACAGATGTGGGAAGGGAAGTAAACTCAGTTTATCTTCACATAGACTTGTAAATAAAATATAAATATAATTTCTATCTATATATATAAAACAGTTCTGAGACTGACTGACAGATAACGTACTGACCAAACCGCTGGACTTAAAAGGCTGAAATTTTGCATGGCGATTCTTCTTATAAGGTAGGGGTGCACTAAGAAAGATTTTCGAAAAATTCTTCTTAGATTTTTTTAAAATTAAATTTTTAAGCTGTTTTTGTAATTTTTTTTTAAAGTTTGCACTTAAAATAATAATCTGAGGGTTATAAAATTTATATCACGAGAAAGATCATAAAAATTTCTTTAAAATGAAATCTTTTTCGAATCTTTATCTCCGTTTTCTGATTTTTAGTGAATTTTCAAAGATTAATTTTCAGAATTTAATTTATTAAATGCTGATCACGTGGTTTCTTTTCTTTTTGTGATACTTTAAATTAATTTTGCGTCATGTGCATAACAACGAAATAAATTGAAAAAAAATATTAAAATACGGCAAAAGATAAAATTTAACTTCTAGACAAATTGAGATGGAAGTTTTTTAAGAATTTAATTCAAATTAGTATGTTTTATGGATATTAAATTAAACCTATATATAAAACCTATATATAAACCCCTCAAAGTATGCTTCGCCATGACGATAAATAAGTCTCAAGGCCAAACTTTAAAATACAATGGCGTAGATGTAAGACAAAATTGTTTCTCACACGGTCAGTTTTACGTAGCTTGCTCAGGAATCGGGGGTTGCCTCAATTGGATGGCAGATCTGTACTGTCCATCCGGCTACCAGGCCTTCAATAATGAAAAATGTCACCGAACTTGGGAAATTAACCCTCGGCTGCGAGTACGGGAATTGCTGCGTAGCGACCAGTCGACAGTTTGACAAAGGCGTATAAGCGAAAGCTGTGGTTGCTGTAATTTTCGAATACTTACGTAGCTTGCTCACGCGTAAGTTCGTGGACGAGCCTGGTAACATTAGTTCCGCCCAATGAAGAAACAAAAAAATTCTTTATAAAAAAATCCTCTAAAAATCAATTTCATTATTTTTTCATTGTAATTATCCTAAAATGTACTCCGTAGCGAAGCACGGGTATTCAGCTAGTAAAATATAGATTTTGATATACAAAATGCTATCACATTATAGCCTTTTTCATCCTAAGTAACACAAAATATTTTGCGTCAGAGAATCTACAGAATTGCTGCTTTGGGATATTATATTTCTTGTACTCTTGAGAGGGAAATTAAAGGAATCTACATCAGAAAAAAATAATTATTTTAGTCTGCTTTGTTACCGGTAATGAGAATTCGGTAAAACCCACTCTCTCTTACCAAATCTGAATTAGAGAGATAGTAATGAATAGGTATTCGTTAAATAGGAAGTTTTTTCTTAAAGCCGATATAAAAAGTCCAAACTTTTTAACAAAACCTTTCATATACGAAAGGGTGTTAATGAAAGTTCTAGGTGGAAAATTAAACATAGTCATAAATGAATAAAATTCTAGCCGCTGCGCGACCAGCATGGTCGGTTTTAGTTTTATATTCTCTTTCGCAAAACAACTCAACTGAAAGTAACATATGTAAGGAATGTTACCATTATCTGTCATCATAAATATACGTTGTTAAGGGGTGGTGGGAGCTCAGCCAAAAAATTTATAATCATTGCTAAATTCATTATAAGGCTGTTCTAAAACATCGTGATTTAAAAATGTGAATTTCCATTACTTCACAACAGAGTTAAAGATAAGACTGAAAAACCCAAAACCAATGATTTTAAAAATTGGACCCCCCTCTGTATGTACAATTTTTCAAAACTAGGATCAAGTTTTCAAAATTAATCTACACTTTATCATTACATCAAATAAGAAATTGTTGGGGAAAAATTTTTGCACTTAAAAAATGGAGTAAAAATTCAGCGAATGCTAAAATATAGTGTGGATTACATCACTCTCTGTGTGTAGTATTGTTCACAATTCAGATATCTACGCTTAATCATAACAAATAATAAATTGTTGGGAAAATTTCATCACTTATAAAATGGAGTAAAAATTCAGCAAGTACTAAAATATAGTGTAGATTACATCACCCTCTGTATTTACTATTGTTCGCAATTCAGATATCTCCACTTAATCATATCAAATGAATAAATTAAAATTATTCACGAATAAAAAACGGCAATTAAATTGTATCAAATTATGTGCTATCGTCGAGCCACTACACACGCGGTTGCAAATCGCGGACGGCCGCTAATGTTTACATCGGGTAATTGAAGCCGTTGCCATTCGGAGTGTAGAAATATCGTTCATTTTTGTGCCGCATACCTACGCGTTTTATATATATAGATTAGAGATAATAATGTATAAAAATAAATAAAATTTCTCAACCGTCTTGCGTCATTCTTAAGTAAGTTTTAATGGCTTTAATAATAAATGTATATACCCATGTCTTGATGTTAAAAACGGTTGTTCTGTATTTACTTCAATATATTATTTTAAAAGAAGTACTGAATTATGAAGGACATCTATTTATATGAAATATTTTGAAATGTCATGGGATCACAAATATTCATTTTAACTAACATAGTAATAACTCCTCAATTCATCAACTGTTTCCTTTAAATAACTTTTTAGAAGCTAATCATAAAAAATGTGAGAAATTTACACTTCTAATAACAAATAAGTCGATAATGCTTATGAAAATGCTTATGATCAGATTAAAACGCATGATTTATAATTTATATTTTCATACGAATATTTTCATACTAGGCTGTGATACGAATGTAATAGCATACCAGAGTTACTCTATCTGGCCAAAAGTATCCGGACACACCCCTAAAGAAGTTGATTTGGCAGGTGACGTAATTTGATGCGTAACCGAAAGCTATAAAAGTGTTGGTAGTGGTTTGTCAGGTCATATTTATGCGTTTGTGAAACAATGAGTAAGTCAAAGGAGCTTAGTGACTTTGATCGTGGCATTATAGTGGGAAATCAGTTCGTGAAATTTCGGAAATTCTACAGAAGCCAAAATCCCCTGTGAGTCATGTAATTTTGAAGTGGAAACGTCGAGGCAGTGAAACTGAAGAAAAACGAAGGCAGGCCAAAAAAAATTAGTGAACACAGTCGTAGAACTCTGAAAAGGGTAGTGAAACAAAATTGCAAGTCCTCGTTGATTGAAATCACTCAGGAATTCTAAAGTTCATCAGACGTTAAGCAGCAGGACTGTTCGTCGAGAGTTAAAATACCTGGGATTCCATGGTCGTTCAGCCGCTCACAAGCCGAACATCACTCCCCAAAATGACAAGCGTCAATTGCAATGGTACAAAGCTCACTGTCATTGGACTGTGGACATGTGGAAAAATGTCCTTTAGAGTGATGAATCTCGCTTTACAATCTGGCAGTCCCATGGACGCGTCTGGGTTTGGCGGGCAAACTCTTCTAACGTGACTGCATTGTGCCGACTGTTAAGTTTGGTGGTGGCAGCATCATAGTGTGGGGGTGTTTTCCATGGTTTGGCCTGGGGTCCTTAGTCTTGTGGTTGGGGACATGAACTCTGAGATGTATGTGGACATTCTGGACAATGCTGCTCCCCAACTCTATGGCAATATTTCGGGGAAGGCCCATTTCTCTTCCAGCAGGATAACTGCTCCTTTCACACATCGAGACTTGCGCAGGCATGGTTTGACGAAATGGGTGTTCAAAAACAGGACTGGCCTTCTCAGAACTACGATCTAAATCCCCGATCTAATTCCCACTTGAACACCCTTGGGGCGTATTAGAACGCAGATTACGTAGCCAGCCAAATCGACTATCCTCACTGCCAGCATTCACTTCAGCTGTGATGGACGCCTGGACGTCAATTCCCATGGACACCTACCAAAAACTGGTAGAAAGTCTCCTCAGACGTGTGCAGGCTATCATCGATGCAAAAGGAGGACCAACATAATATTAATATATGCGTATATTAATATATGCGTATATTAATATATGCATATATTAATATATGCGTATATGCATATATGCATATATTAGGCATATATTATCTGGAAAAAGTATCCACTGGGCGTTCAGATACTTTTGGCCAGATAGCGTATTACCCCGGAGGTTAGCTGAAGGATAAGTAAGTAAAATTTCCATTTTGTCGATGGTTTAATCGTATTTGAAATACGTTATGAGGAAAACCAGCATTGGTAACATTTAGTAACAAACAGCCTGCTACACGATTTCTCAGTACCATTTCTGCCGTGTAAAAAGGGTCCCGCAGTCGAAACTAAGGCACTAACTACGCCTAGAAAAGAAAATTAAAATCTTGAAATTTTTTCAGAGGGGATGTGCTCATTCGAAGAAAATTATTCCGTTAAGTGCATTAAAATTCTAACCGATTACATTTGAATTAGATTTCCCTTTGTCCTGTTTCATTTCACATTCGGCATCATGGAGCGAAAGCAATGACGTCGAATGGCTCTGCCTAACCACTGTAGTTTTTATCATCTCCTAGTATGATTAAACATATTCTCCTTCTTCAGATACCTTTCTGCTTGATGATCTAAACCACACCACATCGCTTTTTCTCAGCATAAATAAAATGAATTCGTAGAATGAAGGAACTTTTTTCCCAGATACTCATATTTCTTTACGCATTTGCACTATGGTTGATTTACCATTTATTTACTTTGTGCATTTCCTTAGCTTCTTAACATTTTCCTTACGGGGTGGGATAGCATGTATCCCAAGCATACGGGCCCAAGAATGAATATATATAAATATATATATATATATATATATATATATGTATATATATATATATATATATATATATATATATATATATATATATATATATATATATAT